>JAYRBT010000178.1:1575305-1719239 GCA_036023395.1 Myiotriccus ornatus | reverse complement strand
CATGGCTAGGCTTTGCGAACGAAGATTTGAGAAGGGCTCTACCCACGCTTGCTACAAGCGCGCTGATGGCTAAAGAAACCCATGTAGAGGAAGGGGGAATGGCTGAAGACATGCTAAACCACGTGGGGCTGGGGGTAGTGCATGCCCCACACCAGCCCTCAATCCAAGAGTCACATGTTTGTAACTCACTTCCTGAAGGACTTGAGAGGCACTTCCCACCACTGTCCCAAGAAACTCCAGGGCCCTTCCTATTAAGACAGGCATTAGTGCAATAACAGAGCATGCGGATTTATCCAGGATGGCTTTGGAATTCAAGGAGAGAATTATTCACAACCACACCTGATAACTCCCATCTCCTCCTTTTTTCCCTGAAAAAAAGCATTTTCTATAAGCACTCATCCATAAGCAAGAGATCCCTAGACACATTGGGATAAACTTAGAAACATGAGGCTACATCTTCCAAAAAAAAGCTAGGGGTTTTTTTTCTTTCTGTTTTTAAGCCCACATTAGATCCCACTGCACAGGGGATGACAAACAGCCTCTCAACACCACAGCTTCTCCCTGGGTTTCTGACAGGTCAGAGCCAGGTACCTCATTCCCTGGTGAGCAGAGAGCTGAGACACGGCTCCCTCGCTGTTGCCAGGACAGTGCCAAAGACCCAGAAGCTCTGTGGGCTGCTTTTGGGGTTTCAACCCCTCTTTCATCTGTGTGGCACTTGTATATAGGAGGGTTTAAGAGGAAGTCAATCTGTAGGTAATGACTGCCATTTCAGGAGACACAATTACCAAATTACTTTGCTGCCAAAATCACTCTAATAAGGAGCTAATATTTAAAAACTAAATAAAAAAGGATTTAAAAAAATCCCAGCCCATTGTGCGCTTCAGTTTAGGGACGAGGCCAACACACAACTCCCAGCAGCTGCCACTGCCTCCGGCAACATCTCCTCCCTTGGACAGTAGTGGCAGATGACAGAGGCGAAGGCCAAGAAAAGAGCAGCCACCAGGATCTGGCCACATCCACCCAGCACCACATTCCAGAACCAGATTCAGCCTCTGTAAGACCCCTTTCCAAAGGCAAAGCAGCCCCACAATCCTCTACCTGCTGCTGGTTGAGCCGCACGGCAAGGGGAGTCTGGTGTGGCTGGGATAGCTGGGTGGTCCCCAGTGAGGCGCACACACTGCCCCGAGCAACACCAAATCATAACAAACAAGTCCCTCGCACAAAGCTCTGTCAGTTCAGATTCCAGTTCAGCTGATACAATCTTCATCTTCCCTTTGAAAGAAGGGAAAAAAGAAAAGCAAAAAGAAAAAAAACAGACATCCTAAGGGAGAGGAGTGAGGCAAGCGATGGATTGATACTGCCCGTGTGTGTCTCAGCCCCCCGGCGTGGGGAAAATGTGCTGTTAATCAGCCTCCCCTCCCTGGGGAATACGCTGATTTAATTACCTCCTGCTTGCACAGTCCATCTGTGATGCTGCTCACCCAAGGCATCGCATGAGGAAGAAACAGACACCGAGCCTCAGCAGCCAGGCTGGAACACGATGGGCTAGCAAAGCAGGAATCATCACGGCCCTGGTGTGGGGAGTGAGGGGGTGAATTGGTCCAGGGAGCCTGTGCGAGTGGGCTGCCTCCCAATCCCACATGTGCAAGAGGCAGATGGCACCAAAGGACATCACTGCCCCACTGGAGCCACAGGCACTGCAGACCGGATGGATGCACCGAGGAGTCACCTTTCCTCTACCTGAAACACAAGCTTATTTTGGAGGCAAAATCAAAGACATGCAATGGGCAACAAGGGGGTTGTCATACAGGGAAGGGGAGAAATAGCCAGATGAAATGGAGATGCCCAGTTAGCAGGTGTCATAACACAGCCCCCTCCCCTCACCAGCTGCATGGCACAGACCCCGCATGTGAGCACATCTCTCCGACCCTCTGGTTGTCATGCTGCTGGCATTCTGCAACATTAATCTGGGATGTGTCGGAGTCTGCTCTAATGCAGACAAATATTTTCCAGGGCTTCTCTTTTACAATGCTCATGAATGTCAGTGAGACAGAGCACGGAGGGGTAGAGACCTGGTCCACCTCCTGGAAGGGGAAAGCTGCATCAACTGCACCCACCCTCAAAGTGATGCACTGGACAGTCACTCTGAAGAGCCTTCAGCACAAGACATGGGTTTCTGCTCTCCCACCTGGGGGGCGGCCGGGATGTTCAATAATTAATGGCTGCACACTCGCCTGCGAAGGTCGGTGAGAAAAGCGTCGCTGCGTCTTTAACAGCTGCCAGCGATGGGAAACTCATTGGAGTGTGTGTTCAGAGGGGAAGAAGGTTAAGATGATTAACTGGTGCTAACAAGTTTAGGATGTGGAAGAAGTATTTTCTTGGACGTCCATCAAAGAGAGGATTGAATGTTCCCTGGTGGAGGGGGGGCGGTATGTGTTTAACAGATGAGGTTTCTGCCTCCCAAAGCCTGCCCAGCCCCACATGATGCAACCTCTCCCTTTTTAAGGCTGCCTCTGCCCCTGTACCGTCACCGTACCTGTGGCCTCAGCTTGGCACGAGGGCTGAAAGGTGATCCACAGGGAAGGAAAGCTGCTCCTCCACTCTTCCTGTTGATCTGTGTCCTGGGACACCCTTGAGCACCAGGGGATCAGCCTGGTCCTTGGTCCCCACAGGGAAAAGGTGTGGGCGGATGCCCGGAAGAGCCAAGACGGAATCGGGTATCACCACACTGAAACCATACACCCTGGAGAGGACGACTCCTCACAGGCCTCTGTACCCCACTGCAAAGCCCCTCTCTGCCCCACCACAGGGACGCCCAACAGAGCCATCCTGCCACCGGCCAGGCCAGCAGCCCACCTTTTACCTCCCCGTTACCCTCAAGCACGTGGGACGTCCCATTGGCGCCGGAGCAAACAGCTTTGGAGTGAGCCGCTCGGCGCTTGCGACGTCCCCCTGGGCCCACGCTGGGTATTTTCGGTGCTCCTCGCCGGCTGGCGGGCGCCCACGCTTTGCGCAAGGGGCTTGGCCACCACCGGGCGCCGCGCCCGCCGCCGCGCCTGGCGGCCGGTTCAGCTCACCCTCATTCCCCCAGCCGCCGCAGCGCTGCCAGCATGGGCAGCACACGCGAGACCCGCGTCGCGGGGCCCGGACGTGCGTCAGCGGCTGACGCAAACCAGCCCGGCCATGTGCATGCAGCCCAGGCCTGGGAAAAATCCTCCACCCCGGTAGCACGCTCGTGCTCAATCAAAGCCGTCGCCATACAGTAGCAGCGCAATGTGCTCCTCGGGTTTCCTCAGCCAGCTGGGATGTTTTTGCCTTGCTTTGTCAAGGCGCTGATTTATGCCCATATGTACCATATACATTGTAAGCACAAGACACGCAATGGTGTAAACACTCCTACCAAACATCTGTACACAAACCCATCAAATATGCAGAAGCTCCCTGCTGCAGCCCTCGACACGCGGCCCGGCTGCCCCACAGGCAACCTGTCGGCCCCGGTCTGCATGTGGGGTGCCATGTGCCACTGGATCTGTATTCGGACACGGCTGGATAGGGACAGTAAAGGTCACAGTGGGATCATTACTTGATAAAAATCAGCACAGCACAATGCTTTTCTCCTGCCTCAATCTGTGCTTCAGGCTGGAGCCCATTGCAGTGGGTACCTGCTCTGAAATCTCCTTCCCGTGCATTTAATCCTTGATGTCTTTCTCTGCACCACACCCTTGCCTGGGGAAGAGGTTAGTTTATCCATGGTTTTGCATGAAGAATGGCTGTACTGAACGACCAAGGTTTATCCAGGGCTGGGATGTAACACCTGGGCTATAATATACAAGCACCATTAAAATTAATGCTTATGCCACCAGGACTCATGCATACCTGAACATAAAGGTTCACCTGTTTGCACCTTTGGGCAGAGCTCAGCCTCCAGAGAAAAAGTCCCACAGCAGTTCTGTGTGTTTGGAGCAAACTCCTCCCACTGTCCAGCCAATTTAAAATTAAAAAAAAAACTAAAATAAAAAATTTTAAATAAGAAGTCACACAGAAGGACAAAGAGAGGAGCCCTCGGGTGTGCCAGACACAGCCCTGAGAACGGCAAGAGGGAATCATACAAACAAGCAGATGGGCGTGAGTAAACAGGCCACTCTCTTGCTGAGCTCTTGTTTCCATCACTGTGCCTCAGCGCCCTCCCTTTTCAATGCACT
Organism: Myiotriccus ornatus; assembly: GCA_036023395.1. Taxonomy (NCBI): domain Eukaryota; kingdom Metazoa; phylum Chordata; class Aves; order Passeriformes; family Tyrannidae; genus Myiotriccus; species Myiotriccus ornatus. Next base: position 1,715,037 of record JAYRBT010000178.1, on the reverse strand, counting down.
GGCTGTTGCTAACCGTATTTTGGATAAAGAGGGAGAGGCTGAGGTTTCTGCCATCCAAACTCCATCGGCATGGTAGCACCACAGGGCTGTTCTAAGTCCTCCAGCCCAGGCCACGCTCACAGCTGTACTAATGGCATACGCAAGCCCTCCTAGTCTGCACTGAGACAACAACAGCAGGTTCATTAACGTCAATTAAACACTCCTTAATAAAGTTAGCTTAAATCCCATACACAGACTAAGCTGGATGAGATGGTGCTTAGAGGCATAAGGAACATCCTGGCTTCCTCTTCCTTACTGTCCCTCAGCCATGGATATGGCAACCTCCAGGTGACAAAAGCCAAGGTGGGGGTGGCTCCTTGAGTTGCTCCAGGCAATTGTGCAAGAGCACCAACTGAACTACATGCTCAGAGAAAGAGAGTTAAGCGACCAAACAAACTATTTGTTTGGTGTTTCTCCTGAATTGTTCATCCCCATCTATTCATAACTGCTCACAGAATCCATGGAATTCATTGTGTGGTTTGCATCTTCAAAACAAACGAAACAACAGTATGTCTAAACCAAACAAACTCCAACCCAAAATACAGCCAGCAGGCCAGGGCGCATGAACAACCTTCCAGGCTGAAGTGTGTGTATACTCTGGAGGGCCCAAAATATGTGGATGGGGGAATATATTTAAATTTCAGGGAATTCCCAGGGAGATGTTTTACAAAGGGGGGAAAAAAGGACGAGTACTATTTAAGCAGTGATTATGCTGCAATTTTTCTCCCAGCTGTGCCACGAGGATGGCGTGCCAGAGAACCACATTTTCTGACACAGCACCGTGGCTGCGGTGGTGCCGCGGCAGCCCGGGCGCTGCTCCCTCCAGGTCCCAGCTCTCCGGCCAGCCTGGCCATGAGGGCTTTGCCAGGGCACTCAAAGGAAAACAGGCAATTCAGAAATCCCAGAGCTTTTGGCGAGGAGTGGCTGCCTGAGATAAAAGTCCTCTTTTTCAATTTTTTTGTTAGCACTTGTCAAAAAGCTGCGTTCAGACACTTTTAAAGCTCAAAACACCTTTTGCACAGTCAGCATAGGAAGCAACGTTGAGTTATCCTCCTGAAAAGGGGTCAAACACAAAAGTATATAATTTCAATTAGTTCACTGCACCTCCTGACAGGATGGCCATTGGGGATGGGTGTTTCATTGCATCCTCCCACCCCATGCTCCTCATGGCTCTGAGCCAGAGCTTCCGACACGGCTTGTGGCTGCTGGTGTTTAAATAGCCGGAGTGACCCCTCCACTCCCTCACCCCACGCCAAGGATACCAAACACCTTCTCCACCTCTCAGTGCTCACCAGAACATTCAGGCTTTTAATCTCATGGGAGCCCCTAAGAAGCATTAAGACACTGGCACAGGTTGCCCAGAGAAGCTGTGGATGCCCCATCCCTGGAAGTGTCCAAGGCCAGGCTCGACGGGGTTTGGAGCAACCTGGGATAGTGGAAGGTGTCCCTGCCCACGGCAGGGAGTTGGAAGGAGGTGATCTTTTAGGTCCCTTCCAACCTAAACCAATCTATGATTCTATCATCTGTCCAAGCAGCCCCAGCAAGCTGAAAAAAGATCATGTCAAACACGACAGCATGAAAATATAAAAGCCATGAAAACAACCTGGCAAGAGAGGAGCGTGTTGGCTGGGATGTGGGGAGCAAGCAGGACTCGGTCACTGTCCCCTGTTTTGGCTCATCTCCACAGAGACATTTGGGGAAAAGATAGGAATCCCAAGGCAGAAACAGATGCATCTACCTGGACCCAATATTCTGCCTGTGTGCTGTGGGGCTGAGGCTCAGCCCATGCTGCCCAGGGGTCTCCCCCTGCTCCAGTCATCCCCACCACCCCTCATCCTGCCTTTCCCAGCATTTTTTCCTCCCTCTGCAGCTGCCTATGGGGCCAGGCAGGGGTCAGGATATGCCTCTAATCCTGCGGCCTCCTGTCAGCTGGCCCTGCTGGCTCTGGGTGACACATCCTGGGTGGGAGCCAGAGCCCCACTGCAGCCCTACACTGTTTCTTGCTGGGCTCCTCCAGCAGCTGCCGTGTGCTGAGGGGTTGGGATGGCACAGGCAGGGGTGTGTCCAAAGGGGAGACCAGAATGCCTGGACCGAGTGTGCACAGCATGTGGCACTTGTCCCCTGGGTGCAACTGGGGCCACCACTGCACCTTGACTCCTGCAGGCCTCCCTGCAAGAAGGGGAACAGCAGCAACATTTTTGAGTTGCAGCATCTCCTGCTGTAATTTCTGTAAGGTCAATCGCAGTTGAAGAGTGGCCAAGCACCTCTCCCTGTGCCCCAGGCTGGGGCAGACAGGGAATGTGGGTGGAATTTTGTAGAAGAAATGCCCAGGAGACATTCCTTTGTAAACCTCCCAGACATTCCCGAGAATACCCCAGTTCCCATTCAATGCCAAAATCCTTGCAGCTGCCCCACACCATCCTCCAAGCCCCTGTAACAGCAAAAGGTACGCTGGTTTGTGGCAGGGTTGTGCAACCTCCCTCCGACTGCCAGTCCCAGTTCCCGGGAGCTGCCTCCTCCTGCAGCCCAGGTCCCTCCTCTGCCCGCGAGCGCTGCCACAAGGAGAGATGGAAAAGTCATTCGGCATCCCTCCGAGCTGCTTCCCTGCTTGCACGGCTGACCGCCTCCAGCACCGCAGGCTCCCAACCTGCCCAAGGAGAAACTGGACCAAAACAAGCATTGTGGGGGCAGACAGAAAGCAGCCAGCTCTTTGTTTTAAAGGGATATTGAAGACCGGAGCAGAGAGCCAGCAGAGTAAAAAACAGCCACGTGGGGACTGTGAAAATCAGAGCTGAAGAGAGGAAGATGGGAATGGTCTAATAAAGAGTCACAGTATACAAAATAGACAAGCACCCACCTCCGCCAGGACGGCTGTGGGAAGAGATTTTGGTGTAATCCCTTGCTGTTGAGGCTGTCCAGGCAGACAGTCTGGATCTGTAACTGGATCAGGATTAGACCTGATTTAATGAAAAATCTAAGGAAATCTTAGATTAGACCTGATCTACAGAAAGCTTAGATTTTTTTGCTCTGTCAACCTGAAGCACAGTGCTTTCCCTCACAGCGTTTCATTACTACGTGGAAGAAATCAAGGGAGGCCACTTGGCTGTAAGAGGATCCTCCAGCCTCAGGTAGCTCTCAACCACATCCACATACCATACGGAAAAGCATCTGCTCAGCCGCAGAAAACCTCCCCCCAGTCTCATCCTAGCATGCAAAAACCTCAGAGCCAAACCTGAGCTGAGTTCCCCACCCACACTTGGCCCCAGAACGGCGCAGGCTCTGGGGGAGGTGAATAGCTGGGTACAGTCACTGCTATCATGGAGCCTCAGGTCTCTTTCCCAACCTGTGCAAAGTTGTCCCAGGTCAGTCTGGCAGACAATGGGGACACAAGTAATCACAGAGGTTGCCTATCAGATAGAGGGAACTGAGTCATTAATTACCCATTAATTACCCAGAAAGGTTGTGCTAAACTTGGAGGGTCCCCACTGAGACACCGCGGGAAAAGCCCACTGCGACCCCTGAGCTCAAAAAACTCAATGCCAAGGAGCGACACGTCACAGGTGGCCACATCCACCCCCAGCCCAAGTGATCTGAAGTAGCAGCTTCCCAGTCAAAGGAAACTTATAATTCCTTATCGTTTACTATAAATACAGCTGTGCTGTTTTCCTGACCGTGTTATTCCTACAGTCCTTATCTCACACACTCAGATATCCACAGCGCAGTCACACACTTCACAACCTTCTTGCTCTTCTACTTCCACCGTTTCCAAACCATTTACGTTCACAGCCCCATGTGTTCTGAAGCTCTCCTGTGGCAATGGGTGACACTGCCCTGGACCTCCACATCCGCACTGAACAGGTCAGCAAATGAACTTGTCTTCCTTTTCCCCTTCTCTGCCATGCAGGGACCTGGCCAGCAGCTCAGGATGAACTCAAATGTCACTTCTGATAAACATTTATTTTTGCTGTGGAGCACGGTGTGTTTATAGGCAGTGAAGTGGGCCAGTGAGAAGCAACGGGCATGCGCCAAGTCTTGCAACATCTTGACGCTTCTGAATACCTCGGTCTCCCGCAAAAGTCACGTTGTCTGGTCCTGGGGGCATTTTAAACACAAGGGGGAAAATGCACTGGGGATAAGGATTCCCAAGGTCTTGGGCTGGAAAAGAGACCACGCTGAAACAGCACAACAGTGCGTTCAGGTGGCCCGTGTTGCATCAGCCTGGAGACCAAAGGGAAAAACCCCTGGAGCAAAGGGTCTGAGAAGAGACAGCGGTTGGCTGAAGGTGCCTTCATTTGTGCACTGCTCCAAGCCAATCAAGACCTCACCTGCCACACCATCACCTTTAGACAGTGGTCTCATTTCCTTCAACAGATTAGCTGACAGGGTGGGGGGAAATTTTACATATAGTTCTCATATCTGTAGATGAAGACGAGCGAGTTTAACAGGTAAAAAGGCAGCCTGAACCTTTATGAGACGATACTACTGTCCTCCTGAATCAAAGCTGTCATTCACCAATACTGTGAGCTTAACTGGATGAGTGGGCACCCAAGAGTTAGGAGAAAGCCACCACCAATTGCTGCCAAGCCTTCCCACGGGATGTGGGTATCTGTAACCAAGTATTATGACCTTGATGCTGCAATACTTGGGCGATTCATCTATCACACACCTGGTGCAGGGGTCACATTCAGATGGCCTCAAAAATCAGTGAATCTCTATTTTCTCTGCTCTGCATTCAAGTTCTAAGTTTCCTTCTCCAGGCTGGCTCAGAAACACCAGGAGGATATTCATTCCTGTGGTTTTATGGCATTTTTATGTCAAGTCTAGGCAAGAACTTGAAAATGGAGTAGGACTATGATTTGTGTTCCCATTGGAGGAAAAGGTTGGATATTTTAAAACAGTTGAGCTCAGTTTTGATCTGTTCTTTAGAGAACATTTAGAAGACATTTCATTTGTACTGTCTTTTCAATTTAAACTGAAATAGCTCCTGTTGTTTCTTTCTGGGACTAAAAAGTCCAACAGTCCTGATCCAGAGTAGTCAAATCAGGTTTTTTCCAATGTTCTACAAGTCTGGATCCTGGATTTTAATTCTTTTCCATCGTAAACCTGTACAGCTTTACCTCTTGGTTTTACAAGCTGCCACCTTGCAAATCCATTTTAGTGTGGCAAGAGACTGCCTCCTATGTCTGTACGCAGGTCTAAATACAGTGATTTTGAGACATTACTTACAGCAAACACAAACCCCCATAATTTCCACCATTATCCCACTGCTGACCATAAATACACTTTGATATGGGTACCACCAGACACTGTCAAACACCTCACGTTGGGCACCAAAGAGAACCAAAGGAGAAACCACAGAAAACAGAAGTGCTGCTTTCATGTGCTCGTGCACACACAACTCTCCCTGCCTCTTTAATTGCAAAATGAGCTTCAGATACCCAGTTCGGATATACAAATTCAAACCCTCCCAAAAATTCATCTTCGGATGTGAGTGGTAGCTGGCACTTGTCTGGTTTTTTTTCTGCACAGTTCAGTGCATCAAAAGACAATGAGGAAGGCTGAATGATTCATAGTCATGGAATGAAATGCCATTCACAAATGTTTTTTCCATAGCAATTTGTCACTTATTGTATTGAAACCACTTCAGAAGATGTGTCTCAAAGAGCCTTTTGATATTAGCATGATTAAAAACACAATGCAATTAAGCAATCCCATAATATTTCTGTATGTTATACAAGTGGGACCTCGAGTGACCATTTCATTGAACCCTCTCACAAATGAACACCTCTAGCAGAAGGCTGGTATTCTGCAAGACGCCTCAGACAGAGCTACAACACCAAAGAATTAAAATCTTCTCACCCCAGAGGCATTCTGGCTCACCAAAACCCATCTGTTCAGCTTTGGCGTTGGGTCTAGCCTACGCGTCTCAAACCTTCCAAAATCAGCCGAGAAAGATGCACCTCCTCAAAAGCCACCCTGCCCACTTCAACACTGATGTCTAAAACCACTGGGAATATCTGCCCTCTAGATGTATCTTTCTCTCTTTACTGTCTGTCCAGACATCTATCTGGATGTCTGTCACTTGTCCTGTTGTTCTTGTCACATGTTGGTATTTAGGCACATACCAAACTTGTTGCACACCCCTCCACATCGATTTCCCACACCTAGAGCACACTGTGATGCAAACATGCACAACTTTGCACTCATACATGACACAGCATTAGAAAAGCCTTCAATGAGATGTAGACCAAAAAAAAAAAAGGTCCTACCAAAGTGTCCAGCTGTCCCCACATTCCTACCTGCTGGGCAGTTGCATCGCTGTTGTGTGTCTCGAACTTCTCGATGTCTCGGCAAGTGAAACTTCAATTTCTGTCAAGAGAGGAAAACAAGAAAAAGGATTAATTTATACCATCGAAACCGAAGCCTCAAATTCTTGGAAAAGTGAGACCGGGGGGCGATGCTGCCCAAGAGATGGGAAAGAAAGGGCAGAACAGTTTGGGAATGAAGAAAGGCATTAAAGTTCACAGTATTTAACTAGAAATGTGGGGTTTGATTGAAAGCAGGCCGAGGGAGTTTCGTAACGGCCTCCAAATGTGGTCCTTACAGGCATTACAAAACCAAGAGCCAGCAGTGGCAAATAAATTGGTGACTGTGTCCTTGTGAAAAAGCCTCATTTCTAAGCAGACTCACTCGCAGACAAAATCCGAAGATCTGAAGCAGGCTCTCTTCCCCCCTGCGGCTCCTCATGCTCACGGAGACACCTGGATGGACAGGAGGGTCCCACCGAAAAATTGTGGCTGAAGGTGAACTGAGAACAGCAACAGCATCTCCTGAAACCTTCAGAGGCTGTGAAACTTAACTTTTCTCCAAGTGCAGAACACAACAAAACCTATCAAGAGCTTCCACAATGTGGAATTGTGTCAAAATGTTCATTTCCCATGAGTTTGGATTTCTAATGGTGCCAGCACATCAGTCTCTTGCTCTCTGGGCCCACCTGTGTATCTCTTAAAAGGCCAGTAGAGTCCACCTGAGGTCACCGAATCTTCCCTCACTGGAAATGTCATTAAACTTAACCCATGTCCTGAGCCAAATGTGCTTTAGGGACAGCATCCTCACCACCCCTCACAGACTGTATTAAAATGGCTGTAATTTATTAAAGAGAATGCAAATCAACCCAAAGAAGTTATTCATTAATGCCTGCAAACCACACTTGGTTAATGATTTGAGATGATCTGAGAAGGCTGAGCTGCCCTGTGCTAACGAGTCACTCCCTGTTCCCTTCTAACCCTCAAGCCCAGCTTCCCATCCCAGTTACAGCTTCCTATTGTTTGACCTACTTCACAACTGGGCCAACATTCCAAAAGAAATAGTCTTATGCTGGGTGCCACAGAAGCCCAAGCCTGAGATCATACAGAAATCACTTTATTTTCACAAGTAATCGAGCACGTTCCTGAAAGAAGGCATCAGTTTGGGGGAAATTCCTTTTAGAGAGGAAAAAAGTAAAGCAACTTGTTTCTGCCTGGATGAGGGAAGGCAGAACTGGCTGGAACACTTCCATTTTTTCACTTTGAAACAACTGGCTTCCTTATTGCAAGTCAAAAGCAGTTAAGGGTTGTTGTGACTGACTAGAAATTGAATATTTTCAGTGCTCTATTTTGCAAGGTAGACCAAAATGTTTTGATAGAGAGTTGATTTGATATCAGGGTGAGGAGGGGGTTTCAGATGAGAATTGCCAGTTGCCATAGAGCATTTTTATCTGTGTTTACCTTCTCAGTTTAAAAGCACTGATATGTGAATCTTTGCATTTAGGCACATTCCCATCCAGCTGCCACATCCCCAATGGCACAGCTCTGCAGCGCCGAATCACTTTGTGCTAATGGTCAAAAGTGGGCACAAACAGGACAGAGGAGCCTTTATTTGGCCACTCACACCGGTATGTAGGCAAACACATTCCCCTTTCCATCTACACACATGCCAACCAAAATGTCTCAACATCAGACTGCCGTATTTGGGTGGCTTTCCCATGTTTGGGAATCGGCCTCAGCACAAGGGAGGGATGATGGGTCGCAAGGGCAGGAGCAGAAAGCCACTTCCTAACCAGTAAGGGTCCGAACGCTCTGGCTGCAGCAGGACCCTTAATAGGACAAAAATCTGCCTCACAGAGTGCAGAGGCACTAGAGGGGCTGAGGGGGAAGGGCCAAGTTTGGGCAGGATGCAAGAAGCCTTGGCTGGATTGCTGTGCCAGCACAGAAGGAGAGGAGCAGCAATTGGACTTATCAGGGAAGTGATGACCCAGCAGGACTTCAGCATAACCGGGAACGGAACCGGAGCAATAACATTTCCCCAAGACCTTATCTGCAGGGTCAGGGTCCTGGAAAGACCTGGGACTACTGAAATAGCCTTCTCAAGAATGGGAGGCCCCTCAGGAGGGAGGTGCAGGAGCTGCTGGGCAGGGCTGGGAGCACAGCCCTGTGCACCATGACCATCAGCCATCAGGCACTCACCGGCATTGGGCATTTTCCCCATCCTTGGTGCCTCCCTCAAGCCCAAGAGCTCTGCACATCCCTAGGAAGTACAAAGGGCAGTGGTGCCGTGGGATTGCTCCCCTTCAGTGGAAGTCAAACGCTACCAGGAATTTAGGAGAGCCTGGAGTTCAGTTTCCTGCAAGTTCAGTTTCCTTCAGTCTATTAAACAAACACTGACTGCCACAGAAAAAAATCCTTGGCTTCTGGAGACCTCAATTCAACTTTGGGTTGAGATGGTGAAACAAAACAATTTTCTGGCCTTTTCTGCTTCCCTCATACCACTGTGCAAAATATTGCCTGGTACAACACAAGAAGTTGGGCTGGCTTTGCTCAGGACAGCAAAACAAATGGGCTTCCCTCTAAAAATGGCATTTTCAAGGGAAAACTTTCATTCCCAGGAAACACAAAACCATTCAATTCTAGGGCAAGGTTGACTTCTGTAAGCAAAATTAAAAGAAGGTGAGGCTCTGGAAATCTAGGAAATCTCCTTCCTGGGAACTGCAGTTTGCTTTTTCACCTGGGGGATAACCTGGAGCATGTAACACCAACAGCAGCAACTGCCTCCGTCTTGCCTTGGCATAAACGCTGAAAACACTTCCTCTGGAGAGGAGTGCCTTGTCAGCAGAGCCGGCTTGCTCTTGCCTGTCATGTTTTCCAGTGACATAACAGCTGCACCTTCCCCCTGCACGTAGGAACGTGGCTGAAAAAGCCTTTGCCAGCACTGGAGCCAGAGCTGAGCAGCTCCGACTGGGCACCCCTCTGTGTTTAGGGAGCCATCACACATCACTGAGGGTCCAGGAAAGGGGAAAACCCTCTGTCAGAGGGCAAGGCCAGCAGGGCTGGGCTGAGACCTGTGCTGGGAATGGCAGTAAAGCCAGCGTGGGGTTTTCCCGTGGGTGCACTCACTGCAAGCGTGACAGGACAGGGCTAACACGGGTGGACAGAGCAGAGAAAGCAAGACCTCTTCTGACATTAAAGGACCACGGCTGTGGTCTCCTAAACCTTCTAAGTGCCTGTCTGTTTCGGAGGGGCACTTGAGATTAGGGGAGAGGGAGGGCACTTGTTCAAAGGGGGCAGATTAATAGCTCTTTAGCATTCCTAGTTGTTTGCAGTCACCCGGGGAAGGTGAAATCATTTCCCACCACTATCTCCAACAGCTAAAAGAAACACATCTTAAATAGATAATCTATTACAACCATCAGGGGGATTTCAAGGGTGGGTGGTTTTGTTAACTCTTATTGTTTTATCTCCAATTTCACTGTTTCTTCTTAAAGGCCCAGCTCCTGGAATCACAGGACCATGTGGCACAGAGCAAAAGCAAGCAGGGAGTCCTCCCAGATAGAGCCAAAAGCTTGAAAATAACACCATCTAGGTGCAGGGACTGCAAGCAGCTGAAAAGAAACAGGACTTAGCTACCAGAGAAGTTGGAAGGAAAAAATAGATCTGGTATTTTGGGATGGAAAACACTAAGCTGAAGATGGAGGCCAGGTTGAGAGCAAGCTTGCAGATGCTGGGAAGCAGAATTGAGCAGTGTGCTTTGAGACACTGAATAAAAGCAGGAGAAAAAAAGCTTTAAGTCGGGAGGGAAAGGGAGTTTCCAGCTGTCCCTCCTTTGCTTGCACAAGTAAGGAAAGAGGAGTCCCAGCGAAATGAGACTATTGGGAAAGCAGTGAGGATTGATGCTCCCTCCCCATTCACGGGCACAGTCCGTGAATGCCTTCAGCATCACTAAAGCCACAACAAATACCTTCAACACAACCCCCTGAGAGGCTGACCATGTTCACCACGGTGCAGAGGGGCAGCTGATCTTCCCCCAGGCTGCACACGATACCTGCTGCAGTGTTACACATACACACTCCTATCTCTACAAACTCACAAATTCGGGGATTGTTCTTCCTAGCAGCAGCACTGAACCCATCCTGTTTCCACCCTGATGAGCTTTTGGCAAATGAAACAGTACCAAATGTTACCCAGCATGGGAAAGGACCTTGTTTTCTTCTTTGGAAAGCTTTGCCTCTCCTGCGAATATGAGTTTATTTGTGCTCTTTGTATGATTTTATGATGTCTCATAAACGCAGAAGAATTCCTACGTGAAGGAAAAGTTCCCTCTGAACTACCTGTTTCTGGCCCATTCTGCACAGATGTTTTTATAGGAAAACCCAGTCAATTTGTGTCTGGTAGAAATTCCCCTCCGGTATTTGCCTACACCAGGCAAGAGGTTTACACAGTAGCGAGTGAAGCGCTGGGCAGGCTGCCTCTGGGAAAGCATCTGCCGCCCTCGCTCCTCCTGAACTGTGATGGCTCCAAGATCAAGAAAACACCCCCACCAGCTGCCTTAAAATTAACACTTTAAGCAAACCAACCCAGCTCCTCTCCCTGCCAGCTTCCTTTATTTTTGCATGGCTAGAAGAAAGGCACCTAACAGAGCTTTGGCATTTCGCGCTTTTCACTGCAGTCTGTATGGTTGTCCCTCACAGGCCCTTGGGAACATCCAGGGCACACCTGGGCACAGACTGCAGAGCATTACCCACTCCAGCTTGGAGCACAGAACAGTACAGGTTTTGAGCATAACCTCAGAGCTCTATCAGCCCTCAACAGACTTGGCTTCTTCATTTTTCTCCAGCTGACCTTCACAGCCACCAGAGCTAGAAATGTGCTCCTGAGCCGTGGCTCCCCTTACCTCCCACCTCCCTGCCTGCCTCAGACCAAGTTTTTCCAAAGCTGGGGTTCCTTTAAAGCTTTGCTGTTTTATTTTGTGATGGATAACACTGAGCTGGCAGCTGTGAAACCCATTAAGGTTGAAACACCAGGAAACTCTGTGAGGATGTGGCAACGAGAGGCAGCGAGGGTCTGAGCAGGGGGGAATGAATTTCACGTCCATCACAGCAGCCTGTTCGCAGCCCTTCTCCCCTAGTCATGCTCAGAACTGTCTTTTGCTTTCCTTATTTTTTTTTCTCCCATCTTTTTCCTGCTCCCCTTTATCTTTCCTGTTTTTCTCCATCCTTGCCCCTTGCCAGTCAGCCATGGGGACCTATCCCACTTAGCCCCACTTCAGACATAATGAAAAAGGAGGACCGGGGGGATTTGTTTTTCTTTCCTAAGCAAAAGCCCCATATGCCATCTCACCATCTGTTCACCTGCAGACCCCCACCCTGGACCTTGAGCCACTTGGCCCATGACAGTGCTTCTGGTTGAGTGTGGAGACCTGAGGTTTAGGAGCCTATGGGAAGTGGGCAGAGGAACTGAGATGGTCTCCTGCCCAGGGGGCACAAGCTCTCCTCTCTCCATGGACACCTTCCCAGGTGTAAAGGGACAGGAGATCTGGGTCGGGCATCCCTGCTCCTCCGCAGGCTCCGGCACTTTTCTTCAAGCTCTTTTTGAAGCTGTGATCCAGCACAGAGCTGGTGACCCTGGTGGTACCCGGGAACAAGTGCTGGCCCCTCAACCCGCCGTTCCTGTTCCACGGCTGCTCCCCACGCTGGCTGCGAGGGGGATTGGGACCACCCCCAGGAGCACAGGAGGGGCTGCTCAGAAAATAGGGGCGTTGCCTGGCACACGGGCACCATGAGAGCCCCGTTTCCTCGCTAAGCCGAGCTATAAAAAGGCGGAAAGGTGCCGTGGCCAGCAGAGCTCGCAGGACACAGGGGGCCATCCGGCCCCGGGCACTGCTCCCGGCAGGCATCCTGTAGCACTTCTCAAATCACTTGGTAGAGATAAACTGCGACTTCCCAGCAGACTAATGCCAGCAGGAACAGGGGGATCGCTGCACGTTATCCCCTGCTGGGGGGTGGGAAAGGAGTCCCTGCGCAGGAGTGCAGCTCTTCCAGCCACTTGCAAATGCTTCTGCTTCCCCAAAAACCTTCGTTTAAATGGGGTACTACCCCACGGACCCTACGTTCCTGTTATTCCTCATCCAAAGAGACAAGTCAAAATCAAATCCTTCAGTTCCTGCAGTGTTTGCTAACTCGAGGTTCACAGCTTTTGGCTGCAAACCCCAGCCGATCCAGGGACTGCTCTCACAAGACCCATAAACAGAAGCCGAGCCTGTCAGCTGTAAGTTTAAACTCCTCACCACAGACCTTTGCTGCTCCTGGAAAGCAAGAGGGGGGGCCCCGGTCACCCCAGGTGCCAGGCAGCACTGCCCAAGGCAGGTCCCTATAAACGCCACTCTGGTCATCCCATTCCTCGCCTCGTTTGGCAGTAGCAGCACACGAGGTGGTTTTTTCAGACACAAACAATTTTTGGGCTAGCCCCAGGGATCTCTCCAGTATGACTCCAGCCAAAGCTGGAGTAAACAGAGAAAAGGAGAGGTGGGTGGAAACAGCTCCAGCCCTGAATTTCAGCCCCAAGCCTCCCCCAGAGCTGTGGGAACAGGTCAGTGTGGACCTGTCTGAAGAGTTCAGAGACATGAACCACCATCTGCTCCCTGACATGTCAACACTGCTTCAAAGCCCAACAAGGCAAGGAATACTGTAGGACACTCATCCCGCCCAGGGTAGAGGAGCCCAGACAGCCCCCAGCAGCACCAACACAGTAAAGGGTGTCACCAACAAAAATCTGTGCTTTTGTGCCTTCTTTATTGACCTGCTGAAGCCAGCACCAGCATTCCCCCATCCTCAGAGGAGAACCCACAGGGTCCAGTGGAGCTTGGATGGGGCTCAAGCAGGCATAACACAGCCATATGCTCTGCGCTGATGCTCTGGCAGTACCAGAAGCCGTCCTGGCAATGCCAATGTTTCCCTGAGCCAGGAGCTGTGGAAGGGGTCAGGGTTGGCACAGCAGCAAAGCCAGCCCATCGCAACACTGGGGTGTTTGCAATTGCCTCCTCCCATAGCAGCACTGGCTGCGATATGCCTTGCCTGTCCCTCTCCTGGGACTCAGACACACTCTGAATCCCCAGGTTTAACCTCTACCTCTAAATTCTTTCCACCAGATGGAGAAGGCTGGAGGTTCTTCCCTCCCTACCAGGACCAAGCATGAGGTTTTCCCTTTCGCAAAGTGTAGGGTTCAGCCACAGTGTGGGCTGGAGAAGGGAGAAGGAAACACCAGGTGAGTCTGAGAGGTGGGAGGGACCTGGAGAAACGGGGAATTCAACCTAGCAGCGGCATCACTTGTGCAGAGATAGGTTTTTAAGGCAGGGAAAAAAAAACCGGGTAACACAAGTACGTGAGCATGCACATACCTAAAATCTATAGTACTCCAAACTATACATGCAAAATGAAAGGACACCGACCTCATCAAGCAGTTGGTCAACTCTTCCCAAAATAGCTGTCTCCATTTGGTCTGCTGAGAGCCAGGCAGGGAGCTGTGTGGGTCTGTCTGCTTCCAAGTGGGACACCCGGGACTGCAGATCGGAGGTCCGAAAGTACAGCAGGAGGCTCAGCACCAGAGAAAGCAGGGAGATGCCGGGCAGCCCCGAGCCCAGCAGGAGAGGGAGGCGGCAGCATCTCTCCCCATCGCCGGTCCTGGGGGGAGTCACACACCCCCCGTCAAAAGCTGCTTCGTCGACGCCTTTCCAGCTCTTCTCCTCCAACATTCCCTCCCTGTCCTGAGAAACAATAAATAAATAAATAAATAAAGCCTCGCTCCTACTCCAAGAAGCACAATCCAGAAGGCACAGAAAAAGAGCATCTAAGAGGATCCCAGTGCCAGCAAATGACAAATGACAGCAATAATGACAAAAGTGGATAGGGGGTGGGGGAGTCTTTAAAAAATAAAACCAAACCACACACACATAAAAGAGGTGCAGAAAAAAAGAGGTCCAACTGCAGCAAAGAGTGCGAGGGGGAAAAATAATCTGATCGAGATTTTTTTTTTTTCCCTCCTGTGTTTCAGTCTTTTGGTTCGCTGGGAGGTTTTTGGATTCCTTCTAAGCTACCCGTTTCAGTTCCTTCGCAGACTGGCTAGGAGCTTGCACATGAAAGTCCCCATTAGAGAGGGGTAATTCTCAGCTGCTCCGGCGACGTTGTGCTCTGGCTGATCGTGGCTCCCCTGTAACATGACACACTCCCTTCGAACTACGGGGCTGGGATGAGCGAGCTGCGCGGCTTCCCAGAGCAACCTCCTCTGCTCTCCCTCTCTCTCCACCTCTCCCTTGCTGCATGATTTATTTATTTATGCAAAGCGCCGGGGTGGGATCGGGCAGTGGGACGCCCCTGTCCCGCTCGGTCCCCAAAGCACCTCTCCGCCGCCAGCCCTTCCTTTGAAGTAACTCTCGCTGAGGTTATTTATAGTGGCAGGAAAGAGATTGTAAAGCAGAGGCTGGGCTCACACCAGCCTGCGTCTTCCTTTCCTCCCCGCAGCCGAGAGCACTTTAGGGGATGGTGCAAACGCCTCGTCGCGTCCCCCACGCAGATCCTGGGGCATCCCTGAGGCACCGGCGGGGGGGTATTTTGACCCTGATATTTTGAGGAGAGCAGCCAGGCAGGGTGAGAAACAGAGGGAAACATTTGGAAACAAGAGCTGGCAGCTGAAGGCTCTGCAAGAAACAAGCGAAGGGCCCCAGGGAGAAACACCCCAGGCGGGCAAGCTGCAGTGCAAAGGGGGAACTTTTGGGGCTCGATTTGGGGGTACACCCTGCCAAGGGCGTTCAGAGGAACTAATCTGCTGAGGCCCTCTAGTGAAGCGGAGCTTTTCATCATCTCCTCCGTGTCCCGCCGGGCACAGGGCACCAGACAGACAACCCTCTTCGGCAGGGAGCAGTCTCCCCAAAACGTGCTGTAGGGCAGCTCTGAGCCACGCGTCTGGGAAACAAAGTCTCTTTCTGTTCTTCAGAAGCAAGGGAGGCCCACCTCTCCCAATTTTTCTGAGCATACCATACAATATTTTATCCTCCGGGGTGACATGGAGGCTCTGCTGAGCCCCTGCTTGTCTGTCTGTCCATTCTTTAATCCCCTCCTTGAGCACGCTCAGCAGTGCAGCAGCACAGGGCTCACCATGGTGCACAGTCATTAAAACCTAGGCAGCAAATTGGTCTCTTAAAATCTGGCTCCCTTGTGGCTCTTTCGCTGTCATTTACACGTTTTAAATGAAGATTTTGCGTGCAGTCTGTGCTGGAAATTACTGGCAGAGAAAACTCATATTCATCTCTGGCCCGGTCTCTGTTTCAGAGGGCTGGAAGAAATAGACCTTCTGGGAGCAGGTTAACGCGAGCATGAGCTGTTTCTCCTCCACCAGACAAACCCTTGGAGGACCCAGTAGCACACAGCCCCAGTTCTTTGAATGGCCTCATGCCTTTCACAGCCACTTGCTTCCCAAAACGGGGGTTTAGTGTCTGCAAGGCAGGAAATCCTTTCTTTATTTCTTTTAGCAGGTTTCTTGTCATCTCGCTGCTCCAATTTGCGCTGCTGTTCCGGCACGCATGGAAAACACCCTTCTGATGGCTGCAACCTTTCAACAGTTTCTCATATGAGCAGGGCAGAGACGTGTTACCCACAGTCCTGGCGCACACTGGGTGTCTGTTCGTTTGGAAGGCGCAGCCACCTCCACCTCCTACCCCCTGCTCGGTCTCTTCCCTGTGTTAGCAGCCTATTTCTTTGAGGAAGGAAAAGGAGTCCCTGAGGTTGTGGCTTTGCTAGGGATAAACCATGGTCCATGGAGTTACCCGAGATACCATCTGCAATCCCAGCAAATAAGCAGACAGCAAGAAATGAAGGGGAGATGCTTAGAGGCTGATGATGCAGCGTTTGGGAAGCAGAGACCTACTCAGAGAACTATCAGTTGGCAACTGGGATGCTGAGCATCCTAGAGAGTGCTGAAGTACGCTACCTCAGACTGGGGCTCAACTACTGATAACTGCAGCTACCCACCTGTGCTATACATAATTTCACCTCAGGCTGTCTCTCTCTGTCTCCCCTTTATACAAGCCTAGGCACTAAAATCACAAAAACCCACCCTCCAAGCTGAAAACGGAAATCTGCTGGGTGTCTACTTCTCATTTCCTCACAATGGCTGGGGAGAGGTCTCTGCTCTTTCACTTGTGATAGAGACCCTTCTGTCCAGACACCAGCATCACCTGAACAACTCTGTAAGTGCCTTTTCCTGCCTCCCCCCTCAGCCCCTCTCCAGCCGATCAGCTCATTTAGGGGGCATGCCACAGCTGCCGCAGGCTGGGGAGCCACACTCAGCCGGGTTTCATGCGGAAGCCTTAGCTGCAGATGTGCAGGAGGGTAATTTTTCTATCCATGAGGCACTAAGGAGCCCTGTCATCCCATGCCAATACAAATGGACTAATTTAGCTACGAACCTGAGCCAACTGCGCATGTCGCGTCTGCAGCGCTGCTTGACGAAGGAGCTGCCTCCAGGGACGGGTCTCAGCACGTGGAGTCATCTCATCGTTCTGTGGGGTGAGCGCGGCCCAGCCTTCAGCTCTCTCCACAGCCTCTGAGGAGGTGGGTGCCGGCCTGAAACCTCCTGCAAGTTTGTGTCTCTTGAGGCTTGTTGAGTAGAAGCAGATGTTCACTTGCAATCAGGAGTGATTTCACTGGCCGGTGACTCTTAGACTGCCCTTGATACGCTGAGCTTGAGGCTGTATCCCTCTCTTCTCGGAGAGGTTGATGCAATTCTTTACAAGGACACTAACCACACATTTCCGCCACTTCTAGCAGGTCCTCTGGGGCGGTTATGGACCTCAGCACAAACATACAATGAAACCTGGAGCAAATATAACCCGCATAATACCTCCCAAAGCAGCTGAATTCCTCTGTACAGAAAAAGAGTTTCCCATCTAGCACATGGCACTGGGGCAACTGATCAGCGACAAAGAGTTTGGCAAGCCTCCAGCTTGCTCAGTCTGTAGCTGAAACAGTTCAGCTTTCTCAGGGGCACTGGTGTGTGGTGTGTGGGCAAATGTTGCCCAGCACTGCTCTGCAACCGACACTCAATGCTCATAAAGGGGCACGATGTGTAGGGCAGGGCACAATGTGGTGTCATTGCAACAGACCCTCTTTGACCCAAGGTAGGCACTGTGGACGTGAACCACGCCATGCCACAGGCCAGAAATGGAAGAGCTGGGCATGGATGAGGTTCTTGCTTCTATGAGCACGGTTCAAGCCTGTCAGGTATCTACAGCACGTGTTCACTTGGCCTGGAAAGGAGTGGATAATAGCAGCAGGCTTTCCTCACCTTCCTTCGCTTTAAGCACAACCTTCAATTAAAAAAATAACGTGCCCTTCCTATCACTAACTGGAAGTTGAAGCCAACTGCATGGAGATGGCTGTGTGCTCAGTCCCACCAGCAACCTCCAAAACTGTCTGGGGAGAACTTCCCCTTTTCAGGTCATTTACTAGGGAGAAAACCCCCACCCCAGTTCTCTTTTTTTTTCCTGTTCTTGTCCTCCCCCCCACCCAGAAACATGGGGGTCTTAGTGTGCTCGATGAGCCATTAACTAGCAGCCGACATCTCCAGCTATTGTAAATATATTAACTCAAGGCCTTTTGCTGCGTTTATTAAGACTCAAGAACAACATCTGGAAACAGATGTTTTCTGAGCGCAAAGGAGAGGAGGGAGTAGAGTAAAAAAACAAGGCCAGGGGAGGACTCTTGCAAGTGGAAGTGCATGGTCTGCAGACCATCCCTTTGCACAACGCTGCTCAGATGGAGCACCACAAGGGGCCGAGGCGAGCGCAGCCATGTCCCTCCCAGGCAAGGCAGTGAGAGTAGGATGTCTGAGGGGGGCTGCTTGAGAGAAACAGCAGTGGGGGAATAGAAAACTCACATCAGCTTTCAGGGCCCCTGTGAGGAACAGCTACAGTGCTCTCACACAAATGGGATACTGAGGCAGAGAGGTTTGGGGGTTTTTTTCCTTTCCCAGTCACAGACCTTCCTTTGTCCTAAGTTGCTCTATATCCCAGAGGCTGCCAGGCTTATGGTGGGGTAATGTCACCTCCACAACAACTTGGCAGTATCTGCCACTGAGACCCATGATCTAGGGTCCCCATGAGGCACCGCCACAGTGTCCTGTCTGCCCCCAGCAGCCCTTTCTCAAAGGGCAAGCAGAGCAGAAACCTCCCATCCCAAGGATTGCAAAGGACCAAGGGGTCCTGCTCTGATGAAGAGTCTTGATATCAAGGCTCAAGTTTAGACAATATTTAGAGAATTACACAGTGTTAACTAGGGACAAAAAGCAAGCAGGCAAGTGCAAGCTTAAAAATACAGCATTATTGTGAAACTCAACTAGATAGACTTTAGCTTAGGTAGCAGAGATGCCTAAGTTACAATAGAGGTCTGAGATCAAAGCTTCCATGCATTTCTTTTGTGGGAAATGCAGCTGAACACACACCCTTGCTTTTTATAAAAATAAAATAAAAAAACCAGCCAACAAGCAACTAAAAAAAAAAGACCAAAAACAACCACTAAAAAATCCACAACCAACCAAAATAACCCCCAACAACAACAAAAAAGAAACACCCACAACCAGTATTTTGTCATCTTTAGCCCTAGGTTCACAGCAGGTATCTCTAACCCTTTCTCTCCAGTGGGCAGCTACACATACTTTGCTAGTAAGGTCGGTAATATTGAGAATTACCTATCCAATTCGGCATTTGTTTATAGGAAGTATTAAGTAGCCTATGGAGCAGAACAATTCCCGCCCGAGGAGCTCCTCTAACCCATTGTAGAGTTATAGAATAAAGACACACTTGATCCTTCGGGAAAAGGGTTATGAAAATACATGGAAAAAATGTACTGTCCACGCATAGTAATATCATGGCTGTTTTCAATCACTTGGTTTCCTACAAAACAAAGGGACTCACTGCACAATATGAACTCCGAGCATTGGTAGCACCGAGCAAAGTAAGGAAGAAGCAGAGTTAGCAGCATCTGCTTGGGGGTTTATATTTTCATAACCCTAAAACGCCTGAGCTCGTTGCTGCCTCCCTCCCATCAGAGCCAAACTGGCTTCGTGCAGCCGCGGGGGTGGGAACCTGTCCCCGGAGCTGTGTGAGAACAACCGAGCGGAGCTGGGCTGCGGCAGGGGTGGGAGCCCCGCCACCAGCAGCTCCTGCACAGGCGGGGTCAGAGCCTTCAAGGGAGGATGAAGCAAACCCGCGTTTTGCACGCTTTGGGGCCAACCCTTCTCCCCCACCCCCTGCAGAGGGAAGGCTTTGCAGGAGGACAGTGAGGCAGCAAGTGGTGGACACACACTTAAGTTGCCCACGCTTCTCCCTGTGTTTTCAACTAACCTCTCACCTTTTGTTCAGATGACGAGGGGAATGGCTCTGAGCAAACCAGGCTCTGCACCCTTCTTCGTGGAGGAAGAAGCTTTTTTCTCACAGCAGAAGCATTTCACAGCCAAGAAGCATTTCACAGGGAGATGTTTCACTTCTTTTCAGCAGTGGTTTAGGGTTTTTGTTAGTTGCTGGGTTCTTTCCTCTGTGTTTGGAGCTGATTTTTAATGGGTTGTGTTCCGGACTGGTGCAGTCTGCGGAGACAGTCATCTCTACGAGGTTGTTTTTTGCTGTTATCTTGGTTCCCGCAGAGCCTGGGGGAAAGAGATGGTAAATTAAAAGGAACAACATTGCTACAAATAAGACAAGAAAAAGCCTCTACCCTTACAGCACTATTCTCCAATATCTGGAAAGCCTAAAAATTCTCAGAGCAGCCTATGGGAGATCCATTTTGCTCAGGACTGAGATGTGCCTACACTGAGAAAGCTGCTTTGGAAACTTGGTGAACCTGGGAAACCCCTGGTACAGAGCATCGGTACAGGCTCTCAGCACAGCTAGAGCAGTGCAAAGCGTTACCTGTAGCAAAGAGGTTCTCAGACTGAACGTTCAAAACCTGCTCAGCCGGGCGGAAAAATAGGGCTGAGATTTGCAGGCATGAAATCAGCAGGGCACAGTGTTCTCCAGCACAAGGCTGGGGCTCTGGGGAAGAGCTCCTCTGTTCCAACATCAACTGCCCATCAGCCCCTTGCCGAGCAGAAAACCTCCCTCTGGTAAGACCAAGCTCAGGCATTGTGTGCTCAGTTGGTTACTCGTGCACGGAGGTGCTCACCACAGTGCACTGGCACGCGAGGGACTGATAAGCCACAGCAGTAATTTGCATTTGGATTTGGCATTAAACAGTTTGGTGTGAAGCTACTGCTGAATGCCTCCAGCCTCACTGCACAGCTGGGCTATTCTGCCTCCCCCTCACCTCTGCCAGGTACAGAGTTCCCATTAATCCTCCACTGCCTATTTCCACACACATCGCTAAAATAACCCTTCACCTTTGACAGACGCAGATTAGGCTCAAGCTGCCACCCACCTGGGACAACCACTCCACATGTGGGGTGATCCCGCTGTAGGGTGAGCTGGAAACCCCAAATCCTGCCCAGGGCAGACCAGATGCTGTGTGCATATGCAGAGGCAGGCAGAGCTGTGTCACAGCTCTGTCTAGGAAAACCAAACCCTACAGTGCAGGGGCAGGCGGGAATCCCTGTGCAAACAGCCGGGGAACCCACAGCAGCTTTGTACGGACTTAGAAGTCAATGAATCAGAGCTGAGAGGACTGGGAAACCCAGACTAAGTGTCAGCTGCACTGGGGGAAGCAAAAATAATGAAGCGAGGCTCCCCTAGAAGACTGATTGTTTTGGAGTCCAGAAGTGAAGGAGAATGGATACAGCAAGCTCAGGAAATTGAAAACAACTTTGGGTAAATACTTCCTCTCACTCCAGCACTTGGTCTTTTATCAAAGCTGATTCAGACCCTGACAGCAGTGCACAAAGCAGTTCTGCTCCATCGTAATGCAAAAGACAGGCTCGGTGGACAGGAGGTTAGCGGCTAATGGAGCGGAGTCGGGTTCAATTTCCCTGGAAATTGCTCGCAGAGGAAAGCCAGGAGACAAGGAGCACTGCTAATGTCCTTCTGCAACTCCACTGCTTCCCCTGCACGGGGCAAAGCCCTCACTTGTGCCCTCTGCCTCCCACGCCACAGCTCCCTGCGGGTCCCCCCTGCACTCCAGTGTGAGGGAGAGCAAAGCCAAAGCAAAGCAGAAAGGACATGATTTGCCATCCCTGGGAGCAGATGGATGGTGTCAGGGAGCAGCGTGGCTCCCACCACACTTGCTTTCATAGCACCTGATGTAAATCCTCCTGTCAGGGTAGTTAACCTGCTTTATTCAAAGCAGCTCTATCAGTAAACCTTCAGCCACCTATGGAGTCTCTTCCAGCTTGTTGGGATTTTACCTGTCACCAGAGGCTTATCTCCTTTTAGCAGCATTGCAAGGGGACTATGGAAAGATGCTTTTCCATCCAAAGACACGCTTGGCAAGACCAGTTCACACGATGGCTGCAGTACTCCAGGATGTGCAGTGTCAGCCTGGGGACCCAAGGGACATGTCTGAAGCTGAGTGCCAATAAATGAACTTGTTTTAAGAGAAAGGGTCCAGTTCCTCTCGCTTGGGACTCATTAAAGTCAATGGAAAAAAGCTCTTTTTAAGTCTCCTTAGTCTTTGGCACTGGGGTCTCATGGCAGCTTGACGTCAGTGTAGTCACTCCAGATTTATGCCAGTCCAGAAAAAGGGAATCCATTGTGACAGGTCCCAATGAGAAGAGGGGAGAGCTGGGTCCTCTGGCCACAGAACTCAGTATCTACAGGGCAAAGCCAAGCCCCTGTTTTTACCACAGGCATCTGAAACTGCATCATGATGCACTGTAACATTCTTCCTCTTTCTCCTCGATAAACCAAGTGCTATCCACTTTGCGTGAGTGCTTCATACCTGCTTCAAATCTGAGAGGCCTGTTGCTGATTACAAACAGCAGGGAGTAAAGCAGATATACTTAGTAGACCAGTATTAAGTAGTAAACACACCTTGCAATGGCCCTTGAAGGACATTCACCTGAAATAGTGGTTCACTTCCTTCAGGCTCAAAATATTTATTTTTTTTTAATTTGGCCATATGCTGCTACCAAAGCAGTGAATGAAATACACTTCTCTGTTTAAAAGGGGTCATCAGGGAGAGAGCATGAAACCCCTTCTTTGCAGGCATTGCTGCCCACCACCCACCTTGCAAATTACTGAATCATTTAGGTTGGAAAAGAATTCCGGGATCATTGAGTCCAGCCTATGACCGATCACCAACTTGTCCAGCTAAACCATATCACTAAGTGCAGTTCCAGTCATTTCTTGAACACCTCCAGGAATGGGAGCATCAGCGCCCTGGGCAGCCCGTTCCAATGCTTGACAACCCTTTCGGTGAAGACATTCTTCCTGAAATGCCCATCCTGCTCGCGTCAGTGGATTCTGCAGCGGATCAGGGCAAAGCCACCACAGCCCAGGTGATCTGCAGAGGTTTGCCTTTCCTGAGGGCTCTGCTGTGCGTCAGCAAGGAAAGAGCTGCCTCTCACGGGCACCCCGGGGAACGCTGCTGGGCTGAGCACACAACTGTGCCCGCTCATTCGGAGCACAGGGGGTTAGCGCGGAGGCTGAAATATCACGCCTAGCAGTAGAGCCCTGCGGACAGAAAATAGCCGAGGATCTGGTGGCAGTTTCCTTTCAAGACGTACAGGAATAGCAGCACACATCTCTGCCGGATCATATGGACTGAATTCCTCAGCCCAGCTCTTTTGGCTTTGAATTCTTCTGCAAACCATTTTTTCCCCCCTTGGTTTGTTTGTTGTTTCAGGACCACTGAATTACCAAGAATGGTTTATATTGTATAACCACCCTGTCCTTATTGCATTTCGGGGAGGAGACGGATCTAATTTGTACTTTAAATTGGCTTCTGGGTCAGACAGTCACGTCTTCCAGATGGAAAATCCAGTTGCACTCACCAGCAGATATCCCAGTGCATTCAGGTCCCAAATCAGCTTTGTCCAAAGCATGCCCTGGCATACAATTTGGTTTTTTTACAGCTAATGGTCACTTCAGTCCCTGGTGAGGCAGCATCGCTTTCCGTCACCTGTACCAGGTCAGCTTTCAGCCCTGCCTCGCTGTCCTGTTGTTTTTCCTAGAAGCCTATCCGACAGCTGCAGCAGCTTTGTAACTGCCAGATTTGGAATTGGTCTCCCTGGGAAAGTCCTTTCAGGTTGCCTTTTCCAAGAGTGACTCTCTCTGCTAGGCTTGCTCAATCTGCTTTAACACCGCCCCAAATCAAAAACAATTTTAAGAAAGCAAACACCGTGCTGCTTTTGGATTTGAATGGCACAAGGTCCTCTTGTCTCCTGCCAAGGCAGAATCAGGGATACGTTCAACCCTGGTTTAGGTTACAGCCAGGGTCTGGCCAGTGGCACGTTACACACGGGACACTCACACTGCTGACAGCCACAGGGTGTTAAAATGTTGCCATTGACAGCAACAAGCCTGAGCTGTCATTTGCTTCGTTGGGGACCAGTGAGGTGAGGTGGCAAGTGCCTTGAGGCAGCCCCCAAACGTGGCTGGGAGCAGGTCTCTGAGCTGCCCTGTTCCATGTGTCCAATTTGGGGAGCTGCTGGGAACAGCAGCTCAGGCTGAGATAAACAAACTATCTCCCAGGCAGGTGCAATGCCAGGGGCTGACCACTTGCAGGGAAACTGTGTTGGAAGATGCCCATCATCTGCAGCAGTGGCTGGTGTAAGCTCACATAAGAGCTCAAATAGTCTGGGGCTTCCTCTCAGTCCCCGTGACATTTTTTGTCCTTTTAGCTTTTCTGTTGCAAGGCACATATAATTCTAGGGCTGTGTGGCCTGATGGATAGACGACGTGGTGTTTTTCCCATCTGTGCCACTCTGCTGCTTGGTGGCCTTTGGTGACCAGTGAATGTCTTTCACTGAGTCTTCCTTCCTTTCCTCTGCAGGAAAAGAAGGCTACTGTAAGTTGCTTTAAGATAAACTGCTGACCAAGATCAAGAAGAAATAAAAAAGGATGAATAAACCATCAACCACAAAGAGTTTCAAGTCAGAGTTATCAAACCATTTCCGTGCAAGTCCTGAATCTCACGGTACCCACAAACACATCCTCCTCACCACCTGAAAAGGCTCCTGCCACCAGGCCAGTATTTAAAAGCCTGCTCATGTTCAACTTACACCTCCAAGAGACATGTGCAATGTGTCATCCAGGGAAAGGCACTGAGTGGTACTGAGGGAGACTTGAGAAGCCTGTAGGGCCACTAATGAGTAAGCTTCCCTCACTCTTAATGCTCTGAAGCTGATAGAAGAACAACCATCCCATTGCAATGCCTCTGTGCTCTTCCTAAGTATCTTCATATTTTCGGGGGCTCTGTCAGCCTAGCGATGTGCATGGGACTGAAATTAGCTTTTTGGGGAAAGGTTGAGAACAAGCTTCCTTGGGGCCATCATCTCTGGGAGACCAGAGCTGCAAAGATCAGATGAATGTCAGTCATGCTGTGGATGGGCAAGATCACTCCTGGAAGGCTTAGTGAAGCCCATGCCTAAAAGCCAGTGCTGCAGCTAAGAGCCTTTGGGTGGACTCGGCCCTGATGGGCCTCACAGCAAGCACTGCGTTGCACAAGAGCAGGACCACAGTGGCTGGCCTGGATGGAGAAGCTCAGCCAGGCACATTTGTTGTGTGGGAGAGCCAAAGTGTTGAGCAACACCCAGCAGAGACCAGCAGATCTGCTGCCAGGTCTCCACTACACAGCCTAACAGTGCCCACGCATCTCCCGAGTCTCCATTTCCTAGTACCTCTTGTAGGGATGCACATTTAGCAAAGAAGTGTAAACCACCATCAAATCTGAGTGGTTGCACTTTACAGCCACTTCAGCTCCGGCCCAAACAATTACAGAGTCCACAGTAGCAAAGATCAGGGCCGTATATTACTTTAAAGGAGTAGTTTGTTTTGGTTTCACTCCCCTGCCCACATCTCTCTGAAACTGCCCTCTGTTTGTTTGGGATATTTGCAGGCATGCAATATTTCCCTGGCTGACTTCACGAGGGACGCTGTGGTCCTAACAGGAGTCCTTGGACTCCTGTGCTGCTGTGGCCAAGTCCTTGGACTCCTCTGCAGAGTAAATCAAATAATGTGTGCAAAACCAGACATGAAAAAAGTAACATATGCAGAAGGACTGACATGTTAAACTATGAGCAATCACTGCAGGTGTGCAAGAGAGTTCCAGGGCTGATACTCAATTGCTGCACTGGATTAAATTAAAAAAAAATAAAAACTCTGAAGGACCAGGCAGCTACACAGTAAGATCCAAGTCAAACTCAGGCAATTCCTCCCCAAAATTCGCCTTTTGGAAAGTGTGGAAACTGCAGCGCAATGAACCCAAAACTGGTCCTGAAAATTCCCAGATTGTAAACAGCTCCTCCCAAGCCCTGTCCCCTTTGATGCTCCCCTGACACAGGCCTGGGAGGCCTAGCAGCAGGGACTAACAAGAACTGGTTTCTGAAAATATGGAAAACAAGTTTCCTGAGGGAAAAGTCAGGCTTGTTTCACTTTAAAGGCTTGTTTGTTTGGCGCCTTTGGAAAAATGAAAGAAAACAGTGATGGTTTTGATAAAAAAAAAAAAGAGCCCAAATGCAGAAAGAAATAATGAAAAGTAAAGTATGTTTTTTGACAAAAACATATTGGCCAGCCATGCTGCTGTATCTATGTCAGATGTGCCTCAGCATCAGCAAGAGTCCTCACAGACCATTGCTCGCAACAGTCACTGAGAAATCCCAGCCTGGCTTGGAGGTCACACCTGCACTATTTATATTAATTGTCTGCAATTTCTGTCAATGGTATGATCTCAGTAGCAGCATTATTTATCAATCTGTCAACGCTGAGCTATTGTCTGCCACACACCAGCTCTCTCTTCTTGCCCTGCCTTCATACAGACAGCAGCAGCCTGATACCTTTTTCAACTCCTGCCCTACCATGTCAAGAAGCATCCACTGGGGATCGAAACTTCCTTCTCTCAGGGAATTTATTTCATAAATACCCTCATCTGACTGATTTCTTGGGGCTACCCTTCCAAAAAGCCATGCAAGGGTTGTTGGAGCAGTGTTTGGAAGTGCACAGAATCACAGAATGGATCCTACAATCGTTTGAATTGGAAGGAACCTTAAAGCTCATCTCATTCCACCCCCTGCCATGGGCAGGGATGCCTTCAACTAGCCCAGGTTGCTCCAAGCCCTGTCCAGCCTGGCCTTGAACACTTCCAGGGATGGGGCAGCCACAGTTTCTCTTGGCAACCTGTGCCAGGGCCTCGCCACTCTGACAGGGAAGAATTTGTTCCTAATACCTAATCTAAATCTCTCCTCTTTTAGTTTGAAGCCAGCCAGCAAGCAGTTAAGTATTGTTTCTGGTGAAAAGCCATGGCTGTGCCAACAAAATCAGTCCATCAAGCTGCCTCATTCTCCCAGCCTCACAAGGACAAAACCACAATGAATGATCCAAAGAGGTAGTCTTCAATATCCCCTTTTAGCCCTAGACCAGCTAATCTGCACATTCATAAACTATATGTGAGTCTACAATATACCAGAGGGAGAGATACCTTTCTTGGCAGAGCTGTGTCTCAGTTTACATCACGATAGCAATAAAATTATGTTATCTTCATTCAACTTCGCACAAATCTATCAAATCTAGGCTATAGTCAAAACCAGTTGCCTCACAAAATACATTATCGGTTGCAAGTGCCAAAGCAACTTTTCTTCCTCCTTACTTAGACAAAACACATTCTTGCCCCAGAAAATGAACACATTGTGGGTTTTTTTTTTTACATGAAAAGAGAAACTTCTGAGCTTCAGCACTAAACCTGTGATGTCATCAGAGCATCTAGTGCCCTGACACTGAAAACCCAACCACACACTTCCCTTAACACTCTTTCAGTGAGGAAACCGAACCAAAAGCCTTGTGCAGACTCAGCAATGTGAACTAGGGTCCACAGGGTTCCGAGCTGACACCTCGGGGTCCGTCACTTGAATCCACAGCCATACAGATGAAACTCACGGTTCTGGGCTTGTTTCCCGCCCTTTTCCTCGTATAAACGAGGCGATCCGGGCTCAGGCTGTGCTGCGCTGGCGGTGCCGAGCTGTCACCCACACATCGCCTCAGCGGGACGGGGAGAAAATGGCGGGCACAGACCTGCCCCTCCATGGCGTCTCCACAGGCGGCAGGGGAGCACCCCCACCTTCCCCGCAACCCCCCGGTGCTCACAGGGCTGTTCCTCACTTTTTTCCCCCTGTCATTCCTCTTCATTTTCCAGCATTTTCCCCCTTTTTTGTCTCAGTTTCCCCAAGGCACTGCACCAACAGGCTGTGAGGGCTGCGCATCTGCCACAGCTGGCTGGAACCAGCCATGCCTGAGGCAGTCCCCGCCATCCCCCACAGAGACAACACTGTTGCCATCCCTGGGCATTCCTGCCTCCCCTCACAGAGAGACCCCTTAACCCCTTACTCTGCCATCCCCCAGCAGTTTCCACATCTCACAGAGACCCCTCAGCCCCTCTGCCACCACCGGGCAGTTTCCACCTCTCTTCACAAAGACCCCCTCAGCCTCACTGACAACCCTGGGCAGAGGGCACCTGCTCACCCCCTTGGTGGTCTGGGAATTCGGGATAAACTGGCGCCTGTGCTCAAGGAGCAGCCCCAGTTCTTCACAGGGACTGCTGAGGGCTGTGGCACGTCGCCTCAGACAAAGCCGCCATCTTCTGAGGGTCTCACCCCCAGCACACGAACACCCCCACGCTCGACATGCCACTCTCCCCGCCTCGACCCAAGTTTCCCCGAAATGACAGAAATTAAGCTGTAAAGGCTGCCCTTCATTCCCCCCCCGCCCCACACACACACTTCCATGTGTTTTCACTTCAGCCAAACAGCAAAAATACTTCCTGGCAGCTGTCTTCAATCGAGGGCAGAGAGGGAGGTGAGCTACAGAGAGGAGACCCGTGGAAGAGACCCGCACTCTTTGGGCCTCTCCAGAAGGAGTAGAAGGGGAAGGGGGGAGGAAAGTTGTCATTGCTCCGTTTTTGATGTTGATGATGCCAAGGACAGCCACGGGGAAGGCAGGCAGCGAGTGCCTGCACTGTTACCTGAGGTTCCAATGGCAGCGTCTGGGCATCCAGCGTCCCCTGCACGTGGCTGCACCAAGGAGGGTCCCTGTGGCTGGGGTCCGAGAATCTACGGAAGAGGTAGAGAAACTTTGCAGAAACCTTTCTGGAATAGCAACCCACTGCCAGATTCCTACAAGGTGCCTGACTGCAAGAAATGGTACGAGGGTAAAGGTGGTTTTCTGCCTGGAGGGTGAGGAGGTGCTTTCACACGCTGCTTCCTGAGCCTCGGAAACCAGGAGTGTCCCTCAAAATGCCTCTTCCCTATCGGCAGTCTCCTGTATTAGGTCTGTAGACCCTGCTGGCAGCAAGAGGCGTAAGGTGATCCTGTCTTTGCTTTATTCATGTTTTTCTGCAGTGAGCTCTCACCTCTCCCAGGGATCTCTGCTCACTTCTGCATGCTAAAGAGAAGGTACTTATCTGCGCTTGCATGCTTCCTTGCCTGAAATCAAACAAGGAGAATCCCTCCCACAATTAGCACAATGGATACCAGTGCAGAAGCCAGACCAGGAACAGTAACCTTAGCAAATACTATGCTGGCCTCATCACAGCACTGCTGCCTGGAAAAGGCAGGAGTTGCAAGCTGAAGATCAGGGCTAGAAAAATCGGAGACCTCATCAAGGTGGAGATCAGGATCCAGACCTGCTGCGTGTCAAGAAGCATTTAGAGCTGGGTTCAGAAACTGAGCCCTGGATGAAAACTCAACAGCTACTCTCTGCTGGCAGGGGCTCATGCCATCACACTCCTGTGCAGAGTTGGCCTGAACCACAAGGGTGATATAAGATGGGGTGGTGAAGTATCGCCTATAAGCAAGCCTTGCTCTTACAAGCTAATTTCACCTCACCCCTGTTCTCCACATGCACACATAGAGCTTATTTTCTTCTCTTTCCATCTGCAGGATGTGAGGTTTTCTCTTCAATATTACAACCCTTTCAGCAGATCCAGTTGTACTTTATTTCATAACCTTGCTGAGACATATTTAAAAAAAAGGCAAAACAAAACCAAAAAAAAAAAGCCAACACCAAAACCCCCCAAGCCTCAGCATAAAGCTGTTTTCTATGGCATATCCTCCTGGCTTCCCTGTCTCTATCTACAAGAACAGCTTTTCTGCCAAACTCACACTGTACCAAAAGCTGACATTTATTTACACTTGAAGCACACTCCTGCTGTGTTCCAGCCTCTGTGTTAAAGTACAGTGGCATCGTGAAAAGTGCCTGACATTTCCAGAGGGAAAGCCCAGTAATTAACAACCATTAGAGGACCAGTTAATTGCTCTGCATGAGTTAACTTTGCACTTGCATTTCCAGAAAAAAATCATCTCTCTTTTATGGACAGCCCCCACACCCCCCCGGTCTATCAAAGCCAGGTCCCCCCCAGCTCCCTCTAGGCCACTCCAACATTTTTTTTCCTGAATCATGGGCTTGAAGGGCAAACGTCCTCACACAGGTTTCATCACGCCATAGAAAACAAAATATCTCAACTGGGCACCTGCTTCACTGCAGTTCCTGGGAAAAAAACCCTAAAAACACTGAAACATTCATCACAGTTGAAAACCAGGCAGATACAGCCATGTTCAATACTCAGAGCTCTGCCTGTGTGGGAACATCCAGAAAATCCTAATTTTACAATATCCTCTTTACCTTTCACCTTACTCCATGTCCCCCAGTCCCACGATGGGAGAAGCTGAGCCCCACCTTTCCAGGCAAACTCTCCTCCTTAGCTCTTACACCCACATGCAATCAGGAAGGTTGCTCTCGCTGCCACGCTTCCCGGTGGTCCCAATTAATCCCATGGAGTCAGAACACAGCACGTAATCGGGAGCTTGCCCGCACAGTCGGCAACTGGGAGCCCCAGACACGCTGTATTTATCTGTAAATCAAAGTGAAGCTAAGCAGCTCCCCAGCCCTGACAGCATTGGTGTGTCTCCCAGAACGTTTTACAAATTGTTTTTATGACATGCTTTGTGCCTTTCCACGTTGGACATGTTTACTCAAGGGTTTCTTCTGAAAAAAATGCTGAGGACTGCCCGTTGGGACCAGAATAAATTCAAGAGGATATGCCATCCTATTTTGTTTTTTATCCATCAATAGCTATTGTGTGTTTAAAGGACTGAGAAGAGTTTTGTTACTGGAAAGCTTTTCGACCCTTTGATTTTTTTTTTATTATTATTTTCCCCTCTCTTCTTTCTCTGCAAAATGCCACTCGCAATTCCCGCCCTTTTTCTGCTGGGTGATTATGCCAAAACTTCTACTCAAAGGCGTTTGGCAAAATTTTGCCCTCAGATATGCACATTCAACTGCCAGTGAAATTAGTGGCTTGTTTGCATGCAAGTGGGAGGAAGGAATTTGGCTCCATCGGCAACATTTTCTGAGCAGCCACAGAGTGCATGCACACCAATTTTCTGGACCCCTGCTTCAGACACCATCGCCCTGAGGCAGCCAAATTCCCAGGCCACTTCAAGTTGCATACCAAAATGTTCACAGTGGTGAGCGGTGCAGGACGCATACCACAGCCCCCGGTGCTGGAGGGGGTGTAACACATCCCCATGACATGCCAGCATGGGAGCTGAGTGCTGGCTTTGCTCTCCAGGACCTCACCACCTTCTTGGTCACAACCCAGCTCAGCTGCAGGTAGGGTCAGCATGGGTGAAAGTCACTGTTACACGTCAAAAACGTGAGTTATCCACACACTGAGGATCTCCCTGAGGTTCTTCTGGTGGGCTCCTGAGTGATTCACCTCACGCAGGAGCAGCTCCCTTGTTTGCTCCCTCTGCTTGATGGCAGAGGGAGATGGGTGTCTCCATACACTTGCCTGGAGTTATGTCACCAGACACCCACAGGCTCAGATGTCACATCCCATCCGCCACCCCACTCAAAGGCAGAATTGCTCCCTGCCAGCAGATACGAGTGGAACTCTGACATGGGTTTAACACCTATGGGACAGCAAGTGGGACACTCACAACAGGCTGGATCCTCTGTAGCACTTGAAAGGAACTAAGCTGCTTTCTGGTGGACAGAGGACCCTCAAGGGTGGCTCCTCCAATTGACTCTGGCAGGAAGGAGAGCAGGTCCCAGGAAGGTTGTTTGCAGGACTGCAGCAGACTCTGCTAACAACTCAACTGACGTTGTGCCCAAAAGTGGGACAAGGCCAAGCTCAAACCTTTCCCACAGACATAAATGTGTTTAACTGTGCGCACACGCACACATTTAAATACATACAGGCAAACATAAAACTAACATCCCCCAGCCCTTACTGATTCTAGTAAAAAGGAATTAGGACGGATGCTAGCCTTGTGCTTTGGGATCCTGGCGTGACCAAGCTGTTTTGGGGGAAGTCTGACTCCTTCTTTCCCTTGCGTGCCTGGTGGTCTCCAAGGACAAGCCTACCGCTCTGGGGAAACCGGGACAGAGGAAGCAGCGCTGTGCGTGGCTGGTCCCCACGTTATTTCTGTTAGTGGCAATGAATGGTAATGAATTCCGAGATGGGTGGAGGGTGGAAGAATGAACCAGCCCAACATTAATCCCTTTTGTTCGTTCAGCTAACAGCATAATCTCCAAATGTCCACAGACAGTTCTTAAAAAAAACCAAAATGGATAAAGAGCAAACGATGTAACATGTACGACTCATTTCCAGGCTGAAGGCCTTCCTCGTGTTTCTGTCTGTGTTCCAAACTCATCAGCCCCTCCTCCATGCTGAGACACATGGAGAAAACAGAATCTCTGACCCAGGACCCAGCCAACATCCTTTTCAAACCTGATTTTTCCCTCTCTTAGGTTTTGGGAAACAACCTGAACATGCCCTGAACTGAGCTGTTGGTAGAGATCTCCCAGGTTAGCTGTTGACCTATAAATAAACCATTTCCAGTCTACAGAAGTTACCTTTTTGTCAATAGAGTTTCTTAACACCTCTGGACCAGCACGTTCTTCCAGAAACACCCAAACAACTCAACAGTTAAAGGCTGCTAAATCGTTCAGTCATTCAGTTGACTTTCTTGGCCCTTATCCTGCAGTTCTTGTTCTGCAATCTCCATGAAGCTGATCATTCAATAAACACTCCATGCCATCAACAAGAGCATCAGAAGGTGACTTTGTAGGAACACACAGGACTTACAGACCTATTTTAATAGTGCAAGAGTTTCAGACCTTCTGCCCAGGCAGTGCCCACAAGTGAACCTCAACAGCTTACCTTGATTTTTGACCTGGAAATAATTCTGTCCCTCAGAAGTCTCTGTACCTCAGTGAGGGGTTTTTTTGTACTGAACCTGTTCTCTGGCATCCAAGTAGTCCCAGTGGAGCTGAACAAAAAAAAAAACCTCAATAAGCTGCTCAAGTAAAAGAAACAAGTAATTGCCTCCAAAGGAAGAACCTCTCCAGTGTCATGGCTACACAACACAGTGATAAAAATGAGTAAAACTGGTCTCAGTGTCTGCTGACTCTTGAGACCTGGATGGATTTTGTTGCCATCACTTTGAACTGAAGGACACAAAAGACCTCATTTATTCTTCCTTCTTCGTTCCCTGCCATAAAAGCCAGGAAATGCAGTAATATGGCATTTCCAGTGCCATTTCATTCTCTTTGTGCCTGAATTATTTTTATTTCCCAAGGCAAATGGAGAAGCGTGAGACAAGCGTCCGTCCTTAATTCCAAATTTCCTGTCGTTGCCCAATTTAAACCATAGATTTAATGTTGTTAGGACAACATTTTCTTCTATATGTCTTACTGTTGATGTTAACCACTTGCTGTTTATTTCCTACAGCAGCTGGGAACCTGGAAACTTGTACCAAAAGGACTGAGTCACCTCCCTGTTGTCTAATGTTAGCCTTGAAACCTGGACATAGCTCAGTAAGGACATTCTTGCCTCCAAAACCAGGAGCCCCTCACCACGGCTGAATGTAGACCTTCAAAGAGAAGAAACGAGTAGCAAGGAGCCCTGCCAAAGTGGGGAGGGCCAGACAGTCAGACCTTAATCCCACTAAATGGAAAGTGGATAGCCCTGGAGGGAGGGGAGCTCCTGCTACTCAGGATTTCAGCCCTTTGTGGAGAACAGGAGCTGGCAAGGATGGGGGAGAGCCACTGCCTTTATCTCCTCCCCAGTTTACACTGCCAGCTGGAGGCGAGCCCCCCTGCAGCAGCCCCTGGCACCAGCCTGGGGACCCCTCCATGGACTCAGCTTGGGTTAATAACATCCATCTTCCCTGGGAGCTAGGGATTTGTTGTGGAAATGCTGCCAAAAGAGCCTAACTTTGGCTTGTCTTTCCAAACATTTGTGGAAAGGCTGCAAAGCATCTGCTAGGACTCGATGCTGAAGAGAAGCCCAAGGCAAGCAGGGAGTCCTAACCCCGTTAGGACTCTGGCTCCTGCCAGAGATGTGGTGCAGCATCAGACCCTGGGATGGGTAGAAGGTCCTCTCCTTCATTCCCTCCTTTTTTTGTCCCCAAAATCTTCCTCCCAAAAAAAAGGGGAAAGGCTAGATCTAAGGGGCCCATAGGCAGGAGGGGTGAGAGCTCGAGGATTTCTCGCTGCCCACTCCACTTTTGCACCTCTCCCTTGGTAAGGAGAGATAAGCAAGGCTGCAAGAAAAAAAAAATAATTACCTTCCTATTTTTTTAGGGAAATAAAAGAAAACAAAGATGGAGGATACGAGGCTGCCAGCAGGAAACCAGGTCTTGGCAAAGCGAGCTGTAATGAACAGAAAACACCAGTCCATAGGGCTCTCCACGGGGGATGGTCACAACCCTAATGGAGCCATCAAAAAATTATTGTTTTCCTTACAGTAACACCTCAAGCCCAATTTACTACAAAGAAGGGAGAGCTGTAAAAGACTGGGAAGCCTCTTCATCCACTGCTGCTTCCCAGGGACTGCATGAGGCCAGTTCAATTTGCACCTTTTATCACCCCCGCCTGCGTTTCACTTGTTTGCAGGAATCCTCTCTCTGAAGCAATAAAACCAAAATTACTGCAGAAAGCAGAATGTGGAAACTGCTTGCTTGGAATCCAGAGGGGCTTTACTGAGGCAAGAGCTGCCAAAAAGCACTGCTGGACCCCTCTGCCCCACGCACCCAGCAGCCCCTGGTGCCACTAGCACCCTTCACACAGCTCTGGGAGTCCATTCCCTGCACTGGAGCACTACAAGCTGAGCTCCCCCATTTCCATAAGTGCCCTCCCACCCATACATTTCGTTCTACCTCCACTTGAAAGCCCCTGCCCGACAGGAACCTGGAGGCTGAGCCCACTGACACAGAAAACTTACCAGTTCTACTTGATTTTTCAGCTTGCAAGCTTTTTCCCAGCTTTGCTGTTTGCTCTTGTCCTGGAACTGTAGACCAACCCACCAAATTACAGCCCATTTTAGGGCCCAGCTGCTAACCCAGAGAGCAGCAAGCTCCTCTGTAAACTTTTTCCATCATTTTTCTTCTCCATTTCTGGGAGATAAGGGTCCAAACACTCCCTGCCCCTCTCCCACCGCAGCACTGCCAAAGATGAGAACTGCCTTAAGGAGCTGGTGCAGTCATCAGCCAGGACGCACAGCACCTGCATGGAAAGGCAGCAATAGGGAAAAATCAAGATTTTCCCAGGTGGGTTGATCAGGGAAGATTTTTAGGTGTTTGTGTTTAGATCCACAGGCAGCCAGAAGCTACCCCCAGCTCACTCCAGCACTCCAAGAGCATCTTTGCCCATCATCTGCATGGTTCTGTATAGGCAAGAAATTAGACATACAGGCAGCCCTGCTTCTGTGGGCTGATAATTGCTGTGAGCTGATAAACTGCAGCTCTTCGGGCTGCTGTGACCTGCCAAGCACCCCCTCTCTGACCCAGCACTCCTCTCCTGCTCGGCTTTGCTTTCAGGAAAAATTAGGCTGAGCTTCAAGCAAACCTGGGCTGAGCTTCAAGTGAGCCTGAGCCAACTCCCAATTTATGCCGTCAGCGTATTGTTTGGGGTCAAAGCCATAAACCACGTGGAGGCTTTGCCTTGTTTCTGCTCCAACCTGCAGGCACATCTGAGACACCCAGGCTGTGGTTCTCTGCTGGCAGTGGCACAGGGCAGGACTCAGCTGGGAGCAAGAGGCAGCAGGTCTCAGGGGCCAGGCTGGAGCAAAGGGTTAATGCACAGGATCCCAAGTCTGGCCCAGGCAGTTATTTCAGGGTCATGCTCCAGAATGATGGATTCTCCAAAAAACCAAATCTCACTGCGGGGAAAGATGCTGTTAGTCTTAATTAGGCAGAGCTGCACCTTAGCAAGTAACCCTTTGCCTGCAAGGGCACTGCACGAGTTTAGGTGGGAAATGGGTTTCTGGAAGCTGTAGAGGCAGCGAGGCTGGACGTCACCCCTGCTTAGTGGGGTGCTGCACCAGGGCATGAAAAGTAAAGCTCAACTAGGAGAATGCTTCTTCATTTAGGGCCACTTTTGAGAATAATCGTATTTTACAGGTGCTGGAATATCAGAGGGCCATCATACACATCTGTCACTCCACAGGTATAAGACACTAATGATATTTAGCTCTGCCCCTTTCTGTCTCCTCCTAGCCCCTTTTGAAACCCCTTTCTTCATGTCTCTTCTTGCAAGGCAGGACAGAGGAGGCTTGCCCTGGGCACAAGGGCCCAGAAAAGCCTCTGACATGGTTCCACAGCAAGGAAAGGGGTGCACACCCAGAGCCCCCTCTGTTCCTCACACGCTGCCTGAGGCTAATTGTACCGCATCACCACTGCCAGAAGGGCAGTTCATAAGGCAGGAAAAGATGTCTCACCTCATAGCAGATCTCCCAGGCGAACTGAAGAGTAAGAAGACAGACTTTCTCCTCTGGAAACCTCTATTCCTCTCCTATAAAATTCACAGAGAAAGGATTTGGCGACACAACCCCCCGAAACAGCTTGAATTAGCAATGGGAATGGTAAATTAAACAAGTATCAGGGCACTGAGATGGGAACTCCCCCCGTTCTCATGAATGGTGGGAAAATTGGCCAAGCTTCACCAAGAGCATCAGCTCCATGCCGAAATTCTCATATACAGGTGGCATATTGGTGTGGTAAACAAAGTGCATACAAGCCACAGCATCAACACAGGAGGCAAACCATTGTCTGCAGTGGCAAGCGAGGGGTCTGTACCTGCTTCCATGGCAAACACTGGCCTGAAAGTGGCCATCAAGAAGATGCCATGGAGGCTGCCACCTCAGTGGATGAGGACAGAGGAGAACAGCTCTTCTCCTCTGAGAATTTTGCTCATTTCTGTGAGAAAGTTTAGCTTGCTGGGAGGTTGCATTTATATTGTGGCTGAAGGACTTGCTCCAAACTGGAGACCAGTAAGTTAAACAATCTCCCCAGCTTGTCTTTGTGCTACAAACATGTTCCACAGCGCTTCAGTAGTTTGGGCAACAGTGGGGCTGTGTGTCATGTATTATTTCTGTCCATCTGGAACACGCACTAACCACAAATAAGCAAATTCGCTTGTTCTTTACTGCAAAGAAAGAAGAGGCTTGCCAGAACAATGCTCATTTCCACCGATGACAGATGTTTTGGGCATGCTTGGGTACAGACAGCTGCGTGTGAACCAAGAGTCACCCTTCCTCCATCCTGAGGAACCGACAAGTCTTATGGGCTGAGATTCTGAAAAATTAGAGAGGGAGGGGAAAAAATATTTTTTAAAACTAACCTTTATGATACCTCAGGTGCCAGCACTGCGTTCTCTGTATCCATACTCACTTTCTCCCCCTCCTTCTCACAAGCACACACAGGCGGCTGCTCTCTTGCTTCCAACCTCCCGCACGAGCCAAGGGGGCCAAAATGAAATCAATAAATAACCACTGCTAGCTCCTGCATTTTCGAAGCGGCGCAGGGGGATTTGAGTACATGCAACTTTCATTAACCTCATTTAGAGTCAAAAACGTAACACCTGGGCCACTGCTCTGCAAACCCCGAGACTTTGCTGCAAAGCCACTGATGCTGGCAAGCCCTTGCTGTTTCTTTGCCCAGACCAAGGCTGGGGGTTTGGGACTTCTTCCTGTTGTTTTGGGGTTTGTTTTTTTTTTTTTTAAAGAGGAGCAGTTGCCTTCTTGAATTTCTCATTCCCCCCATATTGTTTTTGATGGCTGGCTTTATTCCAAGGGGATCTGCAATCCAGGACCATCACAGCCCCATAGGTCAGGGCTTCAGCAGCAGGCTGACAAAGTGCTCCCTGCTTTACTGCCAACCCATGTCTGCTTGGAAGGGGCACCCAGACAGCCCTGTTTCTTGCAGAAGTTGCCTCAAAAACTCATGAGCCAGGAGCTCCTGGCTCAGTGCAGGAGAGGTTTCAGGCACAGACCCTGCTTCCTCTTCCCAGGCTTGTACATATGGGTATGTTCATTCCAGGATAGGAGCAGAAGTCAGTAAGAAAATAAAACTGACGGGAGGTTGAGGCTTTGGAGCTTCTGAGACACTGCCCCATTGGAGAGTGTATCCTCTCCATCATTCCACAAATCCAGGGGATTCCCACAAAGAGCTGTAACACAGCAACTGCTGCCACCAGAACAGGAGAGCAGGGAGCTGCATCCCACCTGGGTCTGGCAATCCAAACACTGCTGCATCCCAGCACTGCAGGCGTTTTGTCATTCCTGTTATAAACAAACCATTACGCCAGGTAAAATCCAAGGCCTCGCTGCAGCAACTACTGCAGTCCAAGAGCAGAGGATTTCTTATTTTTGTGTTATTCCAGGCTTGATAGGCAATGGAGGCAATTAGCAAATTAAAACAACCCTAGTCTTCCTTGCCTTTGCTCCAGCTGGCACCAAGCAGCTCTCCAAGCCCCACCTCAATAGCACGTTGCTGGACATTTACATCCTGATCACCCCAGACCTTTGCTTGTGTATTTTTAGAGAAGGTTTAGATGATATGACAATTGTCTTCCTTTTTAGGAAATCCTTTTCAAGAATACTAATTTCTAATTGGGGCTGGGTGCAGAAGAAAGGATCCTTCCACAGGAAAGGGCCTTCAAAAAGGCATCCAAAATGTTCAGCAACAAGCTTGGGAGGCAGGTGAATTGTTCATAGAATCCTAGAGTGGTTTGGGTTGGGAGGGACCTTAAAGCCCATCTCATTCCACTCCCCTGTCACAGGCAGAGACACTTTCCACTGCACCAGGTTGCTCCAAGCCCTGTCCAACCTGGTTTGAACACTTTCAGGGATGAGGAAGCCACAGCTTCTCTGGGCAACCTGTGCCAGTGCCTCACACTAAACAATTTCATCCTAATATCTCATCTACACCTATACTCCTTCAGCTTAAAACCATTCCCTACTCTCTGTGGAACTGTTGCAGGGTATTCCTTTGTATTTGTGTATTTGTGTAAAAAGCCCAGAGAAAATATTTCTTTCTTTAAAATAACAAAACAAACCTAAACGTTTTTGTAAGAAAAATAACAAAGAAAGGAACACGTACATGTAACTGAAAACGACACTTCAGGTAGAGACACTTCCATAAGCGTTCACTTCCTATGGAAAAAAAAAACCAACACAAAACCTTTGTAACACTTTTGTCAAAGTGTTTTTAAACAAATGCCTATTGTTTAGCAAAATTCAGCTGCACCTCGAGCAGTTTAGCACATGTGAAGAAAGTGTGCAGGCTGCTGGCAGAGCGGTTTCTCTGTCAGAGCACTTGCAAGGATTTAATATTAAAAAAGAGCAGCTATGGGCTCTTTTCCCTCTCCCTCAGCATCACCAGTGGGGATGATGAATCCGTGGGGCGAGCCAGTGGAAAAAGCTTTGTTATGCTATATGTTAGATTTAAAAAATTAAAAAAAAATTACACATAGACTGGTTTTGCTCAATGAATGACTTGTCCTCGGCTGAAAGCAAAGGAGATGAGTGAACAAACCCCCAGAATCTGTGTTTGTACACATGGATGCAGTTCCATACACCTGGAGATAAAAGAACAAGTCCATCTATGCAGAACAGAGCAACTGGCACAAGAAGATACACGGCGTTGTACACAGCTGTGGAGCAGTGGAGTTTATGAAACCCCATTTACTACATCCTCTGACACCTGGCTTAGCCTCTCTGGTGTCTGATACAAGTTGTACTCACACAGTGTCCCCCTCAAGCACAACATGGAAAGGTTGCCCTTTTTTTAACCTTTTTCTGAGGTCACCCATTTTCCCCAAACCCTGAGAGAAGTGAAAAGGCCCAGAGATTTCTCCCTCCCTGCCCTTAGCTCAGGCTGAAGCCAGCCAGTGGGGAGGACACATCAGACACCTGCACACAGAACTGCTGCTGTCATATCCCACTTCATTTCTGCAAGCAGACCAAACCCATCACCAGACACAACTGGGTGTAAATACAGCCTCTGCTCAGTTATGCACCTCCACGCAGGCACGGAGTGAGATAAATGACACTACAAGACACTATCTGTGGTGCAGGAGCGCAGGTGAGGCTCTGCCTGGAGGCACCAGCATCCTCGCACACCTCTCTCGCCATCAGCCTTCCCCTTGCATAGCACGGGATCTGCCAGCCTAAAAATAGGCAGTCGTCCGACAGCTGATCCCCACACAAAGGACCCTCCGTATCCCAGGAATTTCACATGGCTGACAGACAGGGGAGCAGCCCTGCTTTGTGCCCCGAATGCCGCTGTCAGCCCGTCTGTCCCTGCCCAGCGCTGCAGAGTCCCCACAGCTGAGCTCGCTGCAAGCCCCGGCAGCCCCGCACGCCCCCGCAGGCGCCTCTGCCCGTGCTCTGCTGCCGAGAACGCCGGCGTGGATTTACACCGGCAGACACAAACCTGGGCTCTTATTCCATCACACAGGTTTTTCCATTCGTTTTCCTTTTTCAGCCTAAATCTGTTCTTTTCACCAAGTCGCTTTAGGGTGGTGCCTTACAGTTTTACAACCGTGCAAACTGCTCAGGGCAAGATGGGCTTATCGTGGGAGCCAAAATCTGCCTGGTGCAACAGCAAACTAGGAAACAAACCCAGACCCCAAAAGCTGCCTGAAAGGCATCAAAGTGCTGACACGGGCAATGCTATGAAAATTATGGTGGTTTTGGAAGTAGTCAGCAAACTTGAAAAGGACTCTTACTTGCACCAGTCTTACTATTTTAGCATTTTAAGTACCCCTGTACTGCTGGTGCTGCTCTGACAAAATATTATTGCAACACCTCATCGTGGCCACAGCATCTTTAGGCTGGTGGTTTTGTTCCTGCACTGAGAGAAGGCTGGAAACAGGGTGGGAACTGAGCATCTGGGCACAGCAGCACCTGAGGGGGAAGCACAGCCCAGCCAGGGAGGGAAACAGGGCAGGAAAAACCCAGGTGAGGCTGACCAGAGGGCAGGGGGCCAAGCCAGGACCTCACACAGGGCCCAATCCCCCTGCAGGAGCAGCGGATAGGGCTGGATAAGCCTCGACCTGGGGCTGCACATGGCAGGTATCACCATAAATTACCAGGGATAGAGCTGGGACAAGCAGGACAGCAACAGCCCTGTGTAAGAGCCGTCTGGGCAGGCAAGGCAGGAGCCAGCGGCTCCAGGCTCTGGCTGAGGGGTGAGCAGATACCGGGTCCATCCGAGTGCCACCTGCTATGACCAGTCAGCACCGCAGAGCAAGCCCACTGCAGATGGACAGAGGTCCATAACAGGCGGATAAATGCCTTATCTCATCATTACGTTATCCATATGCACTTAAATCCCAGGGCAGATTTCACCGGCTCCCCAGCTGCAATTCCCCGCTCTCGCCTGCCAGGCTGGGCAGCAGAAAGGTGCGAGAGCTGCTCTGACACCAAATTCTCTTTGTTGTCTATTTATACCCTGCCCTCTGGAAGCAGCTCACTAGCGGCTGTCACTTGGCGTCTTATCTCCTCTCGCTTTGCAAACTGTCTCCTGGCAGCCCCACGGCACCCCTGCCGCCACCGGGGAGGCTGCTCCCTTCCCACTCACTGGGGTTTTGTTAAAAGGAAAAAAAAAAGGCATCATAAGGCACACAGATTGCACTGTTTGGTTTAAAAGGCAGGGCTCGACTCTTCTTTATCAAAGGCATAAGGATTTGCCAGCAATCCCGAGATCCGAGCCGTGGCCTTCATTTCGTTCCCGGCACGCAGAAGTTGATGCCTCCTGCTGCAAAAGTGGCAGGGCACTGAATAAAACTCATCACAACGAACTCTGGCAGTCCCTGCTTACATAGCCTTAGATCTCAAAGCCCTTTTAAAAGCATTTCCATATAATTATCCTCACTTTTTATAAAAGGGAAAACAAAGCACCCATGTACACTCAAAAGCCATGATCCCAAAGCCTTTGAGCCTGTAAGGCATGAAGAGCACCAGGACAGCAGTGGCTAACCCATGGATGCACACAGCACCTACGTCCCTTCGTGTCCCTCCCTGTCAGCATTTGAGGCCTATTTTATTCTGCAGGGCCTTCCAACAAAACCAAACCACATTCACCAAGCATGAGACAGCGTTTGACTCACTCCAGAGAGATTTCCCATAAAACCACCTCACCAGCAGTGGCTGACTATACAATGTGCCTTCACATAGGAGGCCCATGGTGGTACCGGAGCCCAGCACCACATGGGGACCTGTCCCAGGGAAGGACTGTGGTGCACTCTGCTGGGAACCAGCCCTCTGTTAATCCCAGTTCAGGCAGCAGACAGGCACCGAGGCACCAGGGCTGAGAGACAGGGGGTTTTATGAGCAGCCCGTGTCTCTGCACCCCATAGAGCCTCCAGCTGTCTGTGGAGCCACTTGCAAAGCCACAAGGCCAGAAAGTGTCAGCTGGGGCTGGGGGAGCCCTGCCTCCACGGGTCTTGTTGCACAGTCAACTGGTGGGGACAGAGGAGGGTGAGGAGGGCAGCCAGGGGAAGCAACAGGGCTGCTGGCAGCTGTTTGTCACAGAAAAGCAAAATGGCCAAGGCAGGGAGTGGGCAGGAGCAAAGCAAAACTGGGTGCTCTGGCCCAGGTGACGGGAAGGCAATGGGGTGCCAGAGACAAATGACCCACCACAGCAGCAGGGATGAGTGCAGGAAGAGTGGTCACCCCCCAGGAGCACAGAATCATCACAGAATGATTTGTGTTGGCAGAGACCTTAAGTACCACCCGTTTCCACCCTCCTGCCGTGGACAAGGAGACCTTTCACTAGACCAGCTCACAGCCTCATCCAGCCTGGCCTTGAACACTGCCTGGGATGGGGCAGCCTCTGCCAGGGCCTCACCATC
This sequence comes from Myiotriccus ornatus, assembly GCA_036023395.1. Lineage (NCBI taxonomy): Eukaryota > Metazoa > Chordata > Aves > Passeriformes > Tyrannidae > Myiotriccus > Myiotriccus ornatus. The sequence goes on along the minus strand of JAYRBT010000178.1, from coordinate 1,672,362 downwards.
CTCACAGGGAAGAATTTCTTCATCACATCTAATCTACATCTCTCCTCTTTCAGTTTAAAACTGTTCCCCCCTTGTTCTATCACTATTTGCCCATGTAAAAAGTCACTCTTCCCTCTTTTTTGTATGCCCCTTTAAGTACTGAGAGGCAGCACTGAGCATCACTGGGGACAGGCTTGCCATCAACCCAGCCATGACAGCCACTACTGCAGCTTCCCCAGCATCCTCTTCCTTTCACCCAGCTGGGTCTTCTCTCCCCACTATTCATTCCTCCTGCCTCCCAGCTGCCTGTCCTCAGAAACAGACTGGAAATGTGGTCCCAGCTCCGAAAAGCTGCTGCCATCTCCTGGAAAGAGGCTCCTTCCCTAGAGAGTGGTGGGAGAGTGCTGGGGCTACCGGGACACTTGCCAAAGGGGGCCTGTGGCTACTGGCACCTGCTGCTCTGGGGATAGGCTGATCCTCCCACGCAGTGCCACACCTCTCACCCCAGTGATCGAGGGTGATGGCAGAGAACAGGATTGTGCTGCAGAGAGAGCAGGGGACAAGGGCGGGGGTCACCCTCGATTTCAGCATAGGCCTCAGGAGCAGGAACACACTCCTTCCCAGTAACTTTTAACCAGTACAGACAACACTTGGGCACCAGGGTTTCCTTCTCCACCTCCCAACTGCAAAATCAGAGCCTTTGAGGGAAGGAAACAGTTCAGGTTGGTTCTCCCACACCAGGCACCAGGACCCCATCACCATCAGGAGGCTGAGAGGGAAATCACTGCAACTCCCTGCGTCTCCTTTCCTCTGCAGCACCCCTTGGGCTATGCACAGCTACCCAAAGTTCAACCTGCCACTTCCACAACTCCACACAGAGATAACTGGCAGTCCCAGAAGCCTCTCTCTGGCACTGATATACATTTTCATAAACACATCTGTCAAACAGGGTTGGGATGGCTTTTCTTTTTTCCCCTAAAAAAAAAAAAACAAACCCAAAATCTAAACTATTCCTTCCTGAAGCCACCAGTCCGAGGGGTTCAAATTGCCCTCCCCGAAGAGCGGCGCCCGCCACAGCACAGCTGAAGGCCCAGGAGCTCCAAGCTGGCCCCAGCCAGCGTCACCAAAGTATTTATATCCTTTTATTGTGCTTTAAACCAGTGGGGAGAAACAGGTGCAGAGCTGTCTGTGCAACAGTGGCCAGCAACACTCCCCCCAAACCTCAAGCTGTTATATACACCAGCACAGACACACACATGAGGGAGGACACAGCCAGGCCTTTTAAATCCCTATCGTGGATAAAATCAGGGAGGAGGACACACACCAACACACAGTAAAGATCTGACGGGTAGATTAAACTCTCACAGGCAATACATCGGACAAAGGCACCCTGCTTCAGTCCATGCAGCCATTCAGAGGGGTCACAGCCAGCTGGGGACACCCCCACATACCCAAAGGGGTTCTTCCTGGCTACTTCAGCAAATAAATCACTGCTGCCCTTCCACTGCCACCCCAGGAATGTAACCTTAGGGGACCTGCTCTCTCAGAGATGCTCAGGACAGGATGGAAAGGCCATTTGTGGGGTATGTGGGGCTTGTACAGCATCTCTTACCTTGTTTCTCAGCCTGCAGTCCCACGGGGGTTTGCTGGGGTGCATCTGTCATTCCTCTGCAGAGAGGTGGGGATGTCTCCTTCAGAATAAAACAACTCTTCTGGACACAGATCAGCTCTGCCCACTTGAGATTCTCTGAAAAGTTCCCTTTTTTTTTTTTCCTTAGGAGGTGGTTGGTTGACACTTATCCTTCGGGTATCCCCAAAGAAATCTTCATGTGAAAAACAGTCATGGAGCTGCAGCATCCTCCAGGAAACTGGAAGAGAAGCATGGGTGTGTAGTTTGTTGCTCTCACCCCAGGCAGGGTGTCACCATCTAACCTGACATGAACCTGACCCAGACTTTCCCAAGGCAAAGTTAAGGGACAGCTGGAAGACAACAGTAACTTTTCAGCCTGAGGTCGGCTTGAACAGGAGTCAAGTGCCCTCACTGAGCAGATCAGCGGTGCCACTGCTCAGGTTGTGTTTTGGGACACCTCCTAGCCCCATCCACCCAAAAACACATCAAGGGGAGCACCAGGTGACATCTTCAGGTTCACAGCTGCCTGGCCACCCCTAACTTTTCCTTAGCACAGGTGGAGGGTGATATTAAGATTAGCAGTGTGATAGCCCAGTGCCTCGAGCCTGCCTGGCCTGGGGCAGCAGAGTTCAGTGGGAGCACATGGATGCAGCTTGCCCGGTTTTCATGGCAAGCACACAGGAAGCCTTGGATTAACTGACCCAGCTTCAATACTTCCCTGCTAGAAATCAAAGCTGAGTTTAGCTTTGAAACACACCTTTTATGGGCAGAGACATTATCCGGTGCTGCACCGTTCTGTATGACTCCAGAGAAGGATAAAGCCAGGTGCCACTGTGACAAATACTATTCAGCCCCGACTGAAAATGAGCCCTTTTCCTTCCCTTTCTTCTCGAGCAGGGGAGATCAGTGTCAGTGTCCCCTGCAGGCGAGCACCTCATAAATCTGCCCTTTGGAAAGCAGGGCAGCCCCGCTCGGCTCCCAGGGAAGAAAGCAGGTATTGTTCAGGCCAGGCTCAGGTGCACCGCGGGGAGCGTCTGCGCCAAACGCAGCCGTGTGTGCCGCGGGACAGGCTGCTGTGACAGCCGGGGCTGCCACAGGACTGCAGGTTTCCTTCCCCGCCGGGCTCCAGAGAATAGCGCTTCCAGTTAGCACATCGCTTCCAAGAATAACGAGGCACTTTGTAACGTGTGAAATGGAAATACCGGGATCGGGTTCACCTCCACCTCTCCTCCCGCGCACATGACAGGGGTACACTGGGCGAAGCCAGGGGGGTTTCGTTTCCCCCACTACCATCCCCAGCAGGGCAGAGCAAAGCTTTCATAGCCCACTTGCCAGCATCCTTCTCCTAGACTTCAAGGCAAAGCTCCGGGCACCTTTCTGCCTGGGTCTGCAGATCTGTATAACATCTGGCTCGGCAAGGGGAGACCCCAGTCCCCCCTGTCACTGCCACGGGGAAAACGCTTCCTCTCCCACCACACACCTCCCCTGGGAAAAAAAAGGTCAGGGGAACCAGAGGGAAATTTATGGGCTTCCCCTCCTAAAAGACTTCTCCAGATGGGTCTCCAAGGGTGGATTTTTTTTCCAGGTGAAGGGAGAGGGAAGGAGAGGAGGGGAGATGGATAAGGGCAAGACAGCAGGTCATATTTTTCTGCTCACAGCAAGCGCATCAGGCAGAGGGGCCAGTGAGTGGCCAGGCTGCTACTTCCACTCAAGCCATGATGGCATCAGTTATTGAGCTCTCCAGGATGCACGAAGCCTGCTCAGGCTCTGCACTCTCCAGGATGCACGAAGCCTGCTCAGGCTCTGCACTCTCAGCTCATACCAGACCAACAGCAGAAATCCCCAACACAGCGGCCAGCAGCTAGAGTTGCCCCCCGGAAAAGCTCCTTGTGCAAACAGCAATATTTTTTGGCGATTTGAAGCAATAACCCAACCGGGAATAAGCAGTGTCTCAAGGGGAAGAGGCACAGCGCTGCAGAACGCTCCAGTTCGGCCAGACCCACAAGCACCAGCCTTGCCAAACCCCAGTGCCTCCCTGGGCAGCAGGGTCAGGGGTGACATTGTTTCAGCGCCCCTGCTTTTCATACCAGTCACCTGCAGGCAGCCGGCACAGCAGGACTTCAGGCATCGTCCAGCCTCCCCCGGATCGCCTGCCAGGAAGAGGAAATGCCACGCATTTTGCAGCTGCTTGTACCTGCGCCAAGTCTAAATGCCACCCCTAAAAATACCCGCGGGAAGGAGAGACATGCCCCCTCCAGCCAGGCCACTGCAGCCACGCGGTTGCTTTCAAATGAGGCAGCAAATTGAAGCAGCTCAGTGAGACCCACCCGGGGCTTTCGCTCCTCCCCAGAAGGTGACAGCCCAGCGTCACCCACCACAAGGCAGCAGCAGAGCCGCGGTAACACTCGCACTGGCCGTGGGCAGGAGTCAGCATCCCAGGAGCTGCTCTCGGCATCCACAGGACACCCCTGGGGCTTTGACTAGTGTTCCTAATGAAAATAAGCTCCCGCGATGCTTCTGTCTGATCAGTGGCCAGCCCTGTGTCGCTTTAACCCAAACAACTTTGACCCCTTTGGCAAAAGACCCCAGGCACCCAGCTGGCTCCCCCAAAAACCACAGCCTCCACTCCTCACTAGAGATGGGGCAGCAGCACCTCCCACGGGAGCGTTTCTCCCATGCAGAGCAAAGCTGCTCAGTTTGCATCAACATCCAGGCACAAAAAGCATCCCTCAGTCCCAGACAAGTGCACCCAGCACACCACAGCCTGGCCAGAGCAGCTCTCCTGATTAACTTTTTTTTTTTTTTTTTTTAAACTGAACAGTGCCTTATTTCCAGTTCTGACTTATTCGGATAAATCAGGATGAAACCATCCAGTCACTAAGAATTACACCTTCCCATTTCCAGCTGCTTTTCTGCCCCCCCAAGAGAGGCGGGAAGAGGTGGTTGGGACAGTTCAGGGAGGCAGTAGACACCCCAAAGCCCCATGACCCTGGGGGGGTCATGGAAGGGCCGAGTTGGGTGTCATCTCCCTGCAGCCTGAGGCATTCCTCAGGGGGATTTGCACCTCTCAAAAACTGGCACAGTCAGAGGGCTGTTGCCCTGCTGGCACTGGGCAGGGAGAGCTCAGCAGCGTCTCTCACCTTCCCTCCAAAACACATCCCTGCAGCTGGTGGTACCCACGCAGCTCTCCCTGACATCCCGCTGAAACCAGGGGGAGTTTTGCTGTTTGCTGTTGAAGCACTGCCACCTCCCACCCCAGCTCCTCACACATGTCAGGGTGCTACGCTTCAAGAGCGCCCACAACCAGTGCAAGACACCCTGGGAGTTTTGCCAGGGGCAAGAAAGGCAAAGCTTCAGCTCCGCAGCCCCTCTGAGGGCATCATCTGCAAAGGCAGCAAAACCACTTCTGCCTGCACCCAAGATACAGAACACGAACAACTTTCCTGCACAATTTGTGTAGGGAATTTAAGAGTTTAAATGTCAGGCTGGCTAAGCAGGACTCCACAGTGCTCGTTTAGAGCAAAATAATGTACTTTCTTCTGTGCAATGCGCTCCTGTCACCTCCTTGAAGCCACCCCAAGCCCTTCTTGGACATCTGAACTGAGCAGGCCCACCTGATGCCTGTGAGCATCCCAGGACAAAAGGCTTCTGTGAGGAGGAAGCGGGTGTCCAGGGGTGGGAGTGCAGAGGCCTCCCGGAGCACATGTTCAGCTGCCCCAGATCCAAAGGGATGCACCAGCACAACGGGGAAAATTGATGATGATGAGGGAAGTCCATCAGGCTGCGTGCTGGCCCCGCAGATTGATGGCCTCTGCAACGAGCCACACATAATGGCCAAGTTCAGGCTGCAGTAGCCGGGAGCTGAAAGGCAACAGCCATAAATAAGCTGGGAAAAAGAGGGAAGACAGAAAGCTGGCAGGGATAAATAAATACTCATGCTGCAGTGGGGCTGGGGGTAGGTGTGAGAGGAAGGGCTGAAGCACCGGGATGGGATCCAGGCCACGTTAGGATGGAGATGCTGCCACAGAAGTAGCTGCTTTGGGATGAGATCTCCCCAGTCCGTAACACTGAGTTATTTCCTCCCCAGACCATCTTTCCATCCAAAATCACAGCCAGCTGCCAAGGGGGCCATGTCACACATCCTCCCACAAAATCCACTGTGGGGGGGACAAGAGCAACCAAAGTGGCTCGGGACAGGGGATTTGAGGCTTATAATCCCACCATTACCTAAGCTCCAACTCAGTCTGATGTTTCCCCCTAAGACCTTTACATCTCAGCAAGTTTCTCCGTGACTGACCTGACCAGCTTGGCTTCCCCCTTCACCTTCCCCAGCCAAAAGTACCTCAGACTTCTTCCCCTTTCAGTTATAGCCCACTAATGAATAGAGAAGGTGGGGGGAGCGGAGGGAACGGAGATGGAGTTTTCCCTCATTGTCCCCCATCTGCTTCGTTCAGGACAGTTACTCTTCTCCGGCATAAATAAGCCCTTTGCATTTTGTTGCGCTCTCTTCTCCCTTTCTCCCTTCTCCGCCGTTTTGTCAGGAAAAACCTTGCCCAAAGAGCCGCTGTGATTTACTGCTGCGTTAACAAATGTCGGAGCTCGGGAGCCTTGTAGGAACCGCTCGCTGGCAGCCTGCCTGGACAAACACACTAAAAGTCAACCCTGGCGTGGATACTTGAGGAATTAGTGTCCATACAAAGATGCATTAAACACAGGGAGAAAGATGGGGGGTTTTTACAACGGAGGCTTGAAAGCTTCCTCTGGGCTGTTTAACATATGGTGCCTCTCCGATGCACCTGCCCCTCACGAGAGCAGCTCCTGGATTCCCGTCCTTGTCACCGGACCCCAGTGCCACTCGAGGGACAGTTCCCAATGGGTGCTGCTGGTCTGGCAGGTGCTGAGCCCACCTGCAAGGTGGTGGTTTGCACATTTGTGTGTTGACAGGTAAATTTTCCCCCCAACCCTCTCTGCCGGATGGGCTTTGCTGGTGGTGGGCACTTCACAGAGCAGCCCCTGCTGGGCCAGGGAAGGTTCCCCACTTGCTACCAAAAGGATATTTTTAAACGCAATACATAGAGGGAAAATAATAATTTTTAAAAAGTCCATAAAGCCAACATTTTGCTCGTGAAATCCTTACATGCAGCTCGGCCATAGGGGAACCCGTCAGGCACAGGGTAACCAGGCAGAGAGAACCATTAGGAAAACAGACTCATTGGCAAAAATAATGATGTTTAAGAACTCTCAGCATTTCCTCAGTGGCTGCCAGCAGCTCCCCAGCCCTGCCTGTGCTGGCTGGACCATTGCTGCCCTCAGGCCAGGCCAGGCCAGCCATGCATCCCACACAGCCCCACCGCTGTTATTGTCGTTTTCCCAAATCCCAGGTGCTGCATTAGGGAGGAATATTTTGCATGCATGCTGCATGTGTGTTTTAAAACTTAATTCCCCCTCTACCACCTTCTGCTCAACAGATTTGTCCAGCATGCCTGTAGAAAGCAGCCCCTGCCAGAAGAGACACACTCAGCCTTGCAAAGCGTGGCCAGGCAATGTTCCTTGGCCGATGCCAAATTTCCAAAAAAAAAAAAGAAAAAACAACCCAAAGAGAGAATATAGAAAAATATCATGTCCTAAAATTAAAAATTGAAGTAAAATAAATACCCTCTGGGGCTCTCAAGTGCACAGATCATTTTTTCCAAGCAAATCTGTTCCCATACATGCACTGCCTGGGGTGTGGCAGTGCATATGTGGGGACAGATTTGCTTGGGAAGGAGAGGTAGATGAGGAAGGCTCTGGAAAGGCAGTTATACGAACTGATGTGCTGTAAATCTCCTGTATTAAGTGGGATATCATAACCCGCAGTAATTTAGCAATTTCGGAATCATCACACTGACCCAGCTGACACACTGTTACCTTAGTTTACCTCTGCATCCTGCCTCCAAAGCACGGCTCCTCACCCACGAGGCAAGACCCAGAGGAGCACACTAGAAATCGAGGGATAACTAGGAAATCTCCCCTGGGTATTTATGCAGATGGCAGGGAACGGATAAAGAGCTATTTCCCATCCTCCCTGCATATATCCTCTCTGAGCAGGGCCAGCAGAGGTGAAGCCATCCTGCTTCCAGCCTGGACCTTGTGTCCTCACCGCAGAGGTTTGCCTGCACAGGCACAGCCGGCAGCGGGAAAAGGAAGATCCAGCCAGTCCCACCTGCTCACACCCCCACACCACTGGCCTCACGTCAGGCACAGCTCACCATTCCCAAAAACACATTTGCTGGATGAAACCCTTGCCTTCCCACCCCATGATGACTTTTCCCCACCCAGCCTCCTCCTACCAAAAAGCTGCTCCTCCATCAGGTGGATGCCAACGGTTCCAGAAGGGGCTTTAATCTCCAAAACAGCTGGGATGTAGGAGGCAGAGAGAGTTGGGAAACAGCCCTTCAGCATGGCAGGTGACCCATCTCCACAGACCAGGAGCTCAACACTCTCCCCCAACTTTCACCCTTCCACACCAAGCTGCAGGAAGGAGAAACACTCCCAGGCTGGGCTTAAATAAAGCCAGCCCATGGGTGTGGGCAGGCTCCAGGTGAGGCTGCCATGGTCATTAATGCCAATTAGTGCCCTCAAGACCTGACGCAACTAATTACTATCCCAGGAGTCCTGTCCCTGTTGGGGGTCATCCTTGGAGGCCTCAGAGGGTTGTGTTCCCCTGTGCTGTGCATACCCCTTGCACCGTGTTTCCCTGTGCCTCGGTTAATCCTGCAGCCAGCCCCTCTGGGCAGTTGGATCCAGTGCAGGATTAGTGCTCACAGACTTTGCCCATCCCAAAAGCACAGGCCAAGCTCATCCTTGCTCTGCCGAGCATTCGCTGGCAGGCTGAGCTGAGCCGTAACTCTAGAGCAGGGACTCAGGGCAAAAAGCCTCTTTATTTGCCCTGCCAGGCCAATAAAGCTTAAGTCAGGTATGAGGCGAGTGCTGAAGCGCAGGGAAAGCAGCTGCTCTGGCTGCACTTCCTGCCGCAGGAAGCCCCGGCACCTCTGCGGGGCCGGCGGTCCCAGCCGGGTCCGGCACATCCCAGCGTCACCAAAGCCACCTCTCCACCCAGCCCAGGCTGCGGCACCTCTGACAAAGCCCAGCCTGTTCCTTGCCTTCCCACCGTGCCGTGCATCTCACCAGGCTCCCCTCTCCGCTCTCCCGAAGGAGGTGGCTCCTGTGTGAATGGGACCCTGTCCTGCCCTCGCTGTGGGACGAGCAGGAGGGTTTCAGCCCCCCCGCGGCACTTTGTAACTCGGGGTTTTATTAGCCCCCAGCCTTCTCTGATTCCGAGAAGCTCTAAAAAGAGACTTTGATTTCCATGGTCTGGTTTTTCTTTGGGAATTAAAATACCTTTCATCGTTGCACGCAGCAGAGCAGAGTTACAGAAAAGGGGAGGGGAGGGAAATTAAAGTAATTGGGGGGAATTACTGGAATGCACAAGGCCTCTCTGGGTGCATCCCTGCCACAGCAAAGGAGCTTCTATGCCATCTCACTGTGGCAGGAAAAGCTCCGTCTGGCCAATAAGCATTTCTCAGCCTTTTGGGGACACAGAGAAGCCCCTCTGCACAGACCCAAGGCAGAGGTGCAGTGGGGAACCCTTGGCTGCTTGCTCCCAAAACCCAGCTTGCCGGATCGTCAGAGCCTTTACAAGCCCCCAGACTCCCACAGAGCAAGGAGCAGAGCCATTTAGTCCAGGAGAAAAAAATTTCTGCTGAAAAATAAGGAAAAAAACTACTTGTGAATGCTGACTGGAGTTAATAAAATCATGAAAGCCATATAAAGAGTAACAAGTGCTGAGAAAGGGCTCCTTAACTTCTATTTTAATACAAATACTAGAGTAAAATTACATTGCTGTGCATAGGTGACCGAAGTACACCCATCTTACTGATTTCCTTTTTTCCAGACCAGGAAGGCTTTAACCCTGCTCAGCTGGCCTGGGAACTCTGCCATGGTGGGAACCCATCTCAGGTTGTTCTGAGGGAGGCCACGTGGTTCGGCCCCAGAGAGCTGAGCCCCATGGCCAAGACTTCTTTTAACCTAAATTTTTGAAAAATCTTTATAAAGACATAAAAAGAATTGGGAAAACAATCTGGCTTCTAGAAAGATGACAATACTGGAGCAGTCCCTGCCTGGCTGATGCCCCTCCAAGGTGTCCTAGAGGTGTCCTGGAGGAGCACAGGGCTCTGAGGGTGAAAGCTAGGCTTTACTCCAGAATGCCCTAGGGCGAAAACACTGCTTCCCAACCCCACTTCTGGCCTAGCCAAACTCTGTTTCCACTGGTGAGATTATCCTGGGAGGGGTTATACCAACAGTAATCAAGAAGCCACGGGGTTCCCCCGTCTGTGTTTTACAGGGCTGACCTCTCCGGGGTGAAAAGTACAGCAGCCCCCTCCCCTCCCAGCTGCTTGGATTTTTAATTTGCTTTCTGCAAATCCCTGCCTCTGCAGCAAGGCAGGGTCACCGCCGTGGCCCTACCTGAGCCAGAGGTTTGGGTGCGACAGCGAGAGAGGAGTTGGCAAAGAGCAGCGAGCAGGAGCAGAGCCGGCGGCGGAGGGGACAGACACTCTGCCCTCCCTCGGCAAAACCCATGTCAAAGCCAGGAGGGGTGGAAAGAGAGGTGGCAAACATCGTCAGGGGACCAGCTCAGGCCGTGGGAGGCGTATTTTGCCTGTGCTAGAAGCAATGCATATTCTTTCCCCCTCAGACACCTCCCCCACACACTCACTTCTGCCTGGGCCAGCCTGCTTGGGAATAGTGCAAATGCAAAAACTGAGCAACGTTCCCAAGTAATAAATAACTGGCTTAAAGTAAAGCTAAATAAGTAGCTTGAGAAGCATGAAGGGAGCTGCAAACTGTCTCGTACAGTCCCTCCAGTGATGGGTCCTGACGGGACAGCCATAGCCACGCCATGGCACGGACCTTCAGGCCAGGAAATGGTCTAAATCAGGCTTCTTCCCGGCGGTATCCTGGGCTGCTTCCTGAGATATTATTGTTTTCCTTCACCCTCTTGATGTATTGTCCTGTAGCACATTCGGGGTTCCCCAGCATGTGCCAAGAAGCCGCTGGCTGTGACGCACCAGCCTGCGTTTAGGCGGCTCCTTCCTGCGGGAGTTGGGAAGCGCAGCCCCCGCCAGGGCTCCCCAGGGTTCCCCCACCTTCTGGTCCCAGGGAGCCTGATGCATTCATTCCTCACACCATCGAGGGGTGTGAAAAAATGACAATTTGAGGGAAAGGTGGGGATGAGCAGCATCCCTGTGGCCCTGTGAACGGTAGAGAGCCGTCTGCAGAGCAGAGCCCGTTGTGCCGTTCCAAAATGTAAGCCATCCCCTGCATTTTCCTGGATTTGGCCAAATAAAAGTAGGGCCGGGGGGGGGGGGGGTGGTGGTGTGTAAAAACAAGCCCCACCTTTCCTCACCCTGGTTCCCAGGCAATAAAAATATCTCGGAGCAGGAGCCCTGGCTTCGCAGCTCGGCCAGTGACGGAATCACGCGGTGAGCCAAGGCAGCAGGGAGCTCACCTGCATTGCTGGGCTTTGCTTTCCCATAGGGTGGATTTTGAGGATCCCAGTTCTGCAGCAGCACTGGCAAAGGCCACTTGAGTAAGGAAATTAATGCTCCCATGGACCCCTTCTCCTCCTGCCCCCCCGCCGTCCATCGCCTGCTTGCAGCGCTGGTGAACCCCTGCAAACTCCCAGAGCTCTCTTGGGGATCCTACACCCAGGGGCACATTTTTCCAAGCTTCTCTCCAAATATATATGTCAGCAGCAGAGAGGGGAGGAGAGCGAGGGAAAAAACCCATTTTGTGAGCATCCATCTGTTTGCAGATCGTTAATTCTCCCCGGGGAGCCCCGGAGCTCTTTCATCTGCTTTTTGCTAAGTTTAGGTCAGGGAGGTTTTCGGGTGCAATTGTGGTTCAGGGAAAGGGCTTTAGCAGATCACTGAGGAGGAATTTGGGCAGGCAACAGGAAAGCTCTTTCCCCGGCTGGGAGGCATCCAGTCAGGACAGAAACAATCCTGGCTGCTGGAGGCTTTTATAAAAGTAAGAATAGATGTTTACTCTCAGGAAAGCGAGGAACGGAAAAAAGTTATCAACACCATTGTTTGCTGCAAATAATTTCACCTTCTCCAGTCATACGATGCATTCAAAAGACCCCTGCTCTTTCTTAGGTAACATCACATACCGGAGGCAACTGCGTAGCACCTATGTAGCTGAGCTCACTCCTGGCAGGCCCGGAGGGCTCGGCTTGAGCCCACCCCACGGCAGAGCCCGTTTCCCATCACCTCTACATCTCTTTCTCGCTCCCGGCACCTTGTGGCCAAGACAACCTGACCTGAGATCCGGTTTTCCAGACGAGATGTTCCCTCTGCGGCTGCATTTAGGGGCTGACAGCTCTCTAATTGCCGTTTATGAAACACCCTGCCACAGCCCGAGTGCAAGAAGCTGCAAGAAACTTCTTCGTGCTCAGCTAAGGAACCGTTTCTAACACTTGCTGGCTGCAGCATCGTTTGCCTGGGGTCCCTCCCCCGGACTGTAGTAGGGTTTGGGGGTTCATGAGCAAGCTTAGGCAATCTCAGAGCAGCACGGGACCGAAAAACCTCCCCAAAATACCGCTGTCTAGGCAGAAATAGTGTTCTGTCCTTCTCTGCGACTTTCTGGCGTGTTTCTCCCGGGGAACCACGGTCTGAACCACGGCTCACTGCTTTTCCCTCGGAACTTTGTGGAGGGCTCCTTCCCCTCCAGCTGTGACCCAGCATCGCCTCCCCTCTGCCCTTGCGGAACCCCCTGCGGCCGGCGGATCCCTGGCAAAGGCAGCCCGCCCAAATCCCGGCGTCCTGGCCCGTGTCCGGCCAAGGCCAAGGGCGCGGGATCCCAGCACCACCTCCTGGTAACGCGCCGCCCTGCACGGCCCGCGGATCCGCCAGCAAGCCACGGGGACCATCTGCAGGGAGAACCCGGGGCTGCCCACACCCCGGTCTTACTCGTGTCTGGCCAAGCACGGGCATCTTTCCCTTCCCCCGGCGCCACGGGGCGGCTGCGGGCGCAGGACCCCCCGTTGCATCCCCCGGTGAGCGGCAGCTGCCTGCTGTGGGGTGAATAGCGGCGCGGCGCGGCCGAGAGGCGACCGAGTTTAATTGGAGATGAATGGGCACCTCCCTGCAGCCCGTGACATTTTCATTGCGGGCTAACAAGGGGAGAAAAATCCAATTAGGTAACAAAGGGGGTCCCTAATCGGCCGCGCAGCCCGGCGCGGGGCAGCCAGGACAGCACAGCATCCCACGGGAGAGCAGGGACAGACCATGGGAAAAAAGAAAACCGTCTGAAGGATTCCTCTTGTGATATTGCAGAGGCCGTACTGCAGGATGCCAAGTGCACCCAAAAAAATGTAGTTACAGAGTTGCTATTTGCACCCCCAGGGTCCCATCCATAAGTCTCCCAGGTCACTGAAATAAAGCTAAAGTGCCCCAGCATGAACTGGGCAGGGCAGGGCAGGGGCATTTCCCTCACACAGAGTCTGAGGGCAGGGGTAAATAACCTGCAGCCAGGAGCACACTGCCCCTCAAAGAAAATAGTAATAAAATTTGGCAGACTCCTCCCGTGGCACCCACCCACCACCAAATGTTCAAGAAAACCCAGTTCCAGGAGCAGGTAAGAAATGAACCACATCAGGGTTCATTACCAGAGCAGCTTTTTCACGCCACAAAACGTTTCGGATAACTCTGGGTTGCAATTTTTCCAGCAACAGGTGCCTTTTCACGGTTTTAATGTGTGCAGCCAGAAGTACCATTTATCTCCAAGCTCTGGTGCCTAAAGCGGGGGTGGATGGGAATGACGGTGGGGCTCACACACATGCAAAACCCCCTCCTGCCAAAATGCAGGGATGCTGGGGCATCATGGGCTGTAGCAAGGGCATAGCAGTGCACTGGGAAAGGCAAGGGGGGCAGGCACATAAATAACAGCTGGGGTTTAAAGGAAGGGTGATAAATGGGAACGCCGCACTCCCTCGGGAATTATTAACGGTGGGGGAGGCTGGAACCTTGGCTTTGCCCCAGGAGCTGGGCTGTGTGGAGAAAGCCGATGGGTGGGAGCGGGCAGGGGGAACAGATGGCTGGGGGAGGCCAGGGGTCCGGCCGGGAGCAGGGGCTCTCCACCGGCACAGCACAAGGAGCTGTGGTGGGGTACAGCAGCTGCATCTCCCAGAGGACACAGCTGCGTGGGGGGAAGGACCCCCTGTGCCCTCTCCTCCCCGGAGCCCCTCAGGTGCTCCAGCCACAAGCTCCAGGTGGCCACCGCTGAGTATTGACCCAGCGCTATCTCAGCTCCCACCTTATCAGGGCAAGAGCCAGCTCTGGGCACCAGCACCTGCCCCATTAATCTTCCCCCTGTCCTGCAGGCAGGAGGTCTCAGTGCCTGAAACAGCCTGCCCAGGGAGGGAGCGGGAGGGCTTGGGCCCTGGTGCCCAGCATGTGGGGATGATGGATTGGTACCTGGGAGGTGACAGAGAGAGCGCTTTTCTTTTTCCCTTCGGCTCTTGCCATCACCCCTGCCCCGGGGTATGGGCAGGGCAGGTGCCTTTATGCCTGGGCATATTCGTGGCAACTTTTTCCACTGAAATTTGAGTGCTGAAGACTGGGGATGTGGTGCCCTGAGGAAGAGAGAAAATGAGCTCCGCTTGCAAACACAGGGTGGGAAGAGAGGAGGAGATAATTTCCTTGCAGTTTCTGTCTGAAATAATGAGCTGATCCTGGGCGAGCAACCCACGTTCCGACCAGAGCTTTTAGGCTGGAGATGGAAACGTGATTCCCCTTGCCAGGGCCAGCTCCAGGCAGAGCTGCACAAAGTCTGGGCAAGATCACATCTGAGGCCCCGGGGAAATGAGGTAAAGCGTCATAGCTCCGGTTTAAATGAAAACAAAAGGCAGCGATTCTTCATGGCTGCAGCTGCACAACTCCTGGCTGCAAGGGTTAAATGTGGTCAGAAACATCTGTGGGGGCCATTAAGCACAAAACCTCCGTGTGCCCCTTAGGGAGGGAAGCCCCATGTTTTGACCAGGCAGGAGCCCCACCGTGAAGGGGGCACTGAGGTGGTTCCAAATGCCTCACCCCCAGCACCCTGCTCTGGCCTGTGCCCCAGCAAACACCGCTCTGGAGGTGCACGGAGCTTAGAGGGGCCAGAAAGCTGCCAGCAGAAACACTCACAGCCCTGCGGGTGAGAGAAAACCAGGGAGGCAGGGCAACCCAAGCAAAGGAAACACTGAGCTTTCACCATAAAACCCACCCAAGGACACTGTGTGTCCAGGAATGAAGAAAGGTGCTGGGAGTGTTATCGTGCACCTCCTCCGGGAAAGAAGAACATCACTGAACAGTAGAAGCTGGGGAGAGTGTAACTTTCCAGCCCAGGATTTGGATTCACAAGCAGACGGGACCTGCTCAGAGGTGAGTCAGCACAGCCTAGCCCAATCCCCAATATAAATGCACACTGATTTGCCCTTTCCCTCTGCACTGTGAAGTCCACAAAGCTCCGAAAGGGCAACGTGCAGTGGGTCGGTCTCGTTAGAAAGCAGTGCTGTCCCATCAGCCCTGTGCTGAAAAGCCTCTGAACAAAGGAGAGGACACTGTGGGCCATGCCAGTGTCTGCTCCTCAGGGAGCTCGCTGCTTGGTTGATGCTTTTGCCCTCTCCTTAAAAGCCCCTTAAATCCTCAGGTTATGTCTTCTCTGACAGAGAAAGGCCCGTCTCTTTTGGTGAGGGCACCCCATGAACCCCAGGCTAGGCTTGAAGGTGGCTTGGGGGCGCTGGGACACGGTGCCATACCCCCTCCTGCCCTCCCCATCTAGGCAGTGCGGACGCGATGGAGTTTCCCCCTTCCTTACACAAACTTGGGGTCTCCTTTCAGCCATTCCTCTTTTTTTTTGTATTGATTTTTAAAAGGGGGCACTGCAGCTTTAAACAGCTTCCCAGACTTGCCTTTGTGACCGGAGGAGAGGGTGGGGTGGTGGCGGAGGTGGGGACCCAGAAGAATGAAATAAAGCGAAGTACAACAAAAAGAAGTTAAAAGTGTGAGTGACAAGTTTTCGGCAACAGGCTTCAGCCCCTGTGGGGTCGTTTGGGCGAAGAATGGCAACAAATGAACAAATGAGCTGGATTTTCATGCTTGGTGGACGGTGAATGAATAAGCATCTTTTAAAACCCTATCAGGAACTCTTTGGATTGTCATTATAGCTGAGAGGAGGAGGGGGGAAAGGCAGACTTTTGAAGGCTGATCATGTGAAAGAATCCCAATTCTTCGCCTTTTCTCTGCCGGCAAGCACGGCTACACAGAAACGTGCGGCCAGTGCGGCCACAGCCAACCATCCTGCCACGGCCCAGCACAGGAGCACTGCTGTGGGACACTGGGGTGCCCCGATGCCCTCTGGAAGAGGCGAGAGGGTCTGCTGTGCTTGGAGGAGCCCTCGCTGAATCCCAGTGGTGTGGAGGGGACAGGCAGTGGTTTGCAGCCTCCTCCTCCGGGAAACCTGACTGCAGCGTCAGAGGCAGACAATGTGAGAGGGCAGGAAGCAACTCACTTAAAGCCGTATTTAGAGCACAGAGCGGAGGCCTGAGGTCAAAGGAATTGCCCTGGGATTATGGGAATCACCTTCATTTTCTTGCCAGCCTTTAGACACGAGGGAGCCAGCGAGGAGCAGGGAGGAGGGGGATGAGTCTGTCGCTGAGAAAAGGACCTGGGTGTTTCCCCTTTCCTGGCCCTGACAATGAGCCTGGCCTCTCTGAGCCGTGCAAATAATTTACAGCCTCTATTTTCAGCTGTTTGTTATCCCCGATCCCCCATTTTAACCTTGAGCAGAACAGGGCATTGGTGAGGAAGCTGCCGGAGACTCCGTGGCCAGAGTTTGCTGAATATCCCCACAGATGGAGTTCAGCAGCAAAGTGCAGCCATGGGGGAGAGAGAAGGTCCAGAAGGAGACAGGTATATAAAGTCTCCTTATTTCTGTAATAAATGATTCTATTACATACTGAACAGAATCACAGAATTGTAGAATTGTTAAGATTGGAAAAGACCTTTAAGCTCATAGAGACAAATCGATGTTTAGACCATCTTTTTCTCTAAACAGAGACCTAAAACTGAATACTGGAGGCATGAAGACATCAGCTTGTAGTGAAAGGGGTTTCCCTTGGCTGCAAACAAAAAAGTAAGTTGAATTCACCTGGCATGGGATATCAGCAACCAAACCTCTCAGGGCCCAGGCTAAGTTGGTTTTCAACCTGTTGCCTGCAAGTATGTGAGGGCACAAGCCCTGTGCCTCTGAAACGGTCGTGGTCCCAGCAGCCACCTGTTTCTTCCACATCAAAAAGTCCGGAGGCCATTGCAGCAGCCGTGGTTATAAAAGCCAGGCACTGGCGCTGGGACAGCCCCGTCAAGAGAAATGAGACCATCATGCACTAAACATAGAGAAAAGATAAATGGAAAAGGAGTCTTTCAGTCTTCATTATCAAGTTTCCATGGGTTTGCCAAAACCATAGCAACCAGTTCAAGCAATGATTAACCTAATAATGTGGAGGCAAAGGAAAAAAAAAGTGCATTCAAGCCCCTAAAGAAGTCACTAGTTCTCTAGAGGTAGTAAATCTGCCTGCCTCCCCCCCCCCCCACACACACACCCCCAACATTCAGCCCCACGGCTGGAAGACCAGAAGCATCCTAAGTCTCCAGAGAAAAGAATCAGCAATGCAGTAAACCCCAACTGAAGTGACCACTTTCTGAAAATACGGCTGTATAGACATCTTTGTGGGCTTCTGTAATACCTGCTCTTCACTGAGCTCTCGTGCCCTCCTTGCTCCTTTTCTTGCCCATACCAACC
Organism: Myiotriccus ornatus; assembly: GCA_036023395.1. Taxonomy (NCBI): domain Eukaryota; kingdom Metazoa; phylum Chordata; class Aves; order Passeriformes; family Tyrannidae; genus Myiotriccus; species Myiotriccus ornatus. The sequence goes on along the minus strand of JAYRBT010000178.1, from coordinate 1,654,871 downwards.
CTGAGCTCTCTTTTGCAATTTTTTGCAAAAATGCTACTTTTGCAGGTGAGTGAGTGTATTGTGATCTACTTCGGTCCCACGGCATATGCAGATAGAGAGGGCAATATGATACCTCCTGTAGGGAGATATCAGAGGGGAACTGGACTAGCAGGGAAAACATTAAATGATTTTATCACCCAAATAATGACGGTGTTTCGCCTGTGGCCACACACAGAGACCTTGGGGCACTTTGCAGACTGTTAGAGTGCGAAAACAATACACAATTCAGCCAGAAATGGGGGAAGGGGGAGGAATACTATTAGGTCTTTCATTCTGCCTATCTGATCTACGACACAGATAGATCACGTTCAGGACTATAACAGTACACACAGAGATAGGCACACAGCCTTTCCCTAGTCCTCAACCTTGCCCCATGGCCTATGTTTCTCCAGCAAAGTGGGGACAGCTTCTCAAAGCAGTGAATAGGCAAAGCAAGGGGGCTCTGCATGGGTGGACAGGTCTCAGGAGGCAGCAGAAGGAGCAGATCACCAAAAAGCTGAAGTAGAAAGTGAGATCTGCTCACCTTGCTTGTCAGCACTGGCTGCCCTTGCTCCCGGGAGAACCGGGTGCGTGGGGCACCTGCAGTTCCTCCCCGTGGGTCAGTTTGCTGACCGAGGCTGGATCAAGTGCACAAGTACAGGTCACTCCTTCTCCAAAACGCACTAAGCCCCATGTGTTTTCTGAGCTGCAAAGTGTCCTGTTAGGACTAGGGCCGTTTCCTTTGCCGCAGGACTGGGGGATATCCCCAAGAGCCCACCTGAATGCGCAGCAACCCCCCGCCAGCCTGCGCCCGGGCTGACTCCAGCAACTCCCAGGAGACACGCATCGGGAGGGGCTCCCCATCACCCCGTACCGGGTAGGGCAGACCGCGAATGCCGAGCCCCGTCGGGGGGAGCACCGCGAAGCGCCCCCGTCCCGGCCCGCGCCCGCCGCCGCCTTCAGCACCATGGCCAGAGCCCGGTGCGGGACGGGGCGCCGGGGCCGCTCCGCGCACCCACCACCACCCAGCCCTCCCCACGCAGAGGGGTCTCCCCCACTCCAGCCCTGCTCCCGGGGAGCGGGACAGCACGGAGGAAGGGGAAAGGGGGAAGGAGGGGGCGCCCCGCGATTGCCGCCCCATCGGCGGGGCGGGAGTTGGCGGAGCGGCGGGACAAGATCCCCGGGATGCCGGACCCGGTCAGGTTTCACTCTCGCCTCGTTTGTTGCGGTACGGGAGGGGGAGATTGTTGTTGAAGGGGGGAGGGGGGAGGGCTATTTGTGCGTGAGTCTTTGTTTCCAGTAACCAAATTTCTTTTGTTCTACAAATTGCCTCAATAGCGTCTCTTTGCCGCGGGCAAACGGGCTCAGCGGAGAACAATTAGCATCACAATGGGCTTTTGGCCTCGCGGGCCGCTTTGTCTAGCGGCGGCCGCCCCGCCGGGGCACCGCGGAGAGGGGAGGCGGCCCGGCCGTAAATCTACCAGCTACAAATTGAGTCCCGGCAGGAGAGGGCCGGGAAGGGCTCGCGGGATTCATGCGGCTTCTCTTCTTGGCGTGCCATGGGAGATAGTGCCTTTCCCACCTCCTGCGCTTTTAACAGGCCTGACGCTCTCCCCCCCGCCTCCCTGCTCCAGCCCCCGTCTCAGGGCTGCAGGTTCCGTCGGCTGCCCCCGATTCCGCGCCTGCCCTGGCTAAACTCACCCCCTGGGAGGATGGGGTCGGCCTGTGAAGACGCTGCCCCGGGCACCCGCACCGCTCCGGGCTCTGGAGCTCTGTGCCCCTGGAGCTCTGTGAGCCGGGGAAGTGCTCCAAACAGCCCCGCAGCCGGGCGCATCTCACCTGGAAGGGGTGGGACAGCACCGGCCGCAGCCCTGTGGGAAAGGGCACCTGCAGAGAGAGGCCGGATTTAAATCCGCGCTGGGCCCCGACGGGCACACGGCGGAGTGCGCACAGGCACACAGGGCCCCGCCGCTGCTCCGGGCACACGCCCGGGACCCCGAGGAAGCCCTCGCAAGGCCAGCCCTGCCCTCCCCGGAGCGGGCTGCGCTCGGTTGCGAAATTCCCGGAGAACCCTCGGTGGAAAAAACACGGCGTTGCACAGGTCTGACCGCGACACGGTTTATTTTTCCTCTTCTTCTTCTTCAGAAAACCCAAAACACAGCCGCGGCTACGAACAGCTGGAGCACCGCTGCTAAAAAATACTCTTATATACAAAATACATATTTGTTACGAAATATAATCAATAAATACCGATAGCGACAAATTAATATAATTTACCGTTAACGAGTACAAAACCGTGATTTGTTTTTGTCCGCCCGCTCCCGCTGTGCTTTTCAGCCGAGCGGGGCGGGACGGGACGGGACGGGGCGGGGGGGAGCGGGGCCACCGCCGCCCCCGGCGCGCAGCGCGGGGAGCCCCCGCCCCGCCGGCCCTTTGAAGGCCACAAGCGGGGGGACAGCGGCCGGGGGGGGGCTCACAGAAAGGCGGGGAAGGCGGCGGGGCCGCGGCGCAGGGCGGCGGGCGGCGGCGCGGCGGGGCAGGGCGAGTCCCAGGGCCCGGGGGAAGCGGTGGCGGGGGGTGGCGGCGGCGTGGGGGGCTCGGGCAGGCTCTGCTCGGCCAGACGGAGGCTCTGCGTGAGCGCCCAAATGTAGTTGTGGGCGAAGCGGAGCGTCTCGATCTTGGTGAGCTTGGCGTCGTCGGGGAAGGTGGGCAGGACGCTGCGGAGCGCGTCCAGGGCGGAGTTGAGGTGGTGCATGCGGTTCCTCTCCCGGTCGTTGGCCTTCATGCGCCGGCTCCTCTTCTGCTTGCTGAGCAGCCCCTCGTTCCGCGCCTTGCAGCGGCCCCGCCGCGCCTTCCCCTTCCTGCGGGTCGCCGCCTCCCGCGGGGCCAGGGCGGTGCGGGCCGGCGAGGAGTCCCGGCTGCCCGCGGAGCCCCCGCCGGCCGCCGGAGAGGGGTCCTCGGCGCCACCGAAATACGCTTGCCCTTCGTCCGGCGAGCGGTCGCTCTGCGGGGCCATCCTGCGAAGCCAAACCTGCGTTGGCCGGCCCGGGAGAGCCCTCTCCCCCGCGGCTGTGCCTGCTGAGCCCGACCGAGGCTGCGGGGCCAGGAGAGCGGCTCTGGCTGCGCGCCCCGCGCCGCTCCCCCCTCCCCGCGGTCCCTCGAGTGCGGGCAGGAGAGGTTGCGTCGCCGGCACACGACTGCCGTTAAGCCCCTATATATAGGGCCGGCAGACAATGGGGATTTCCCGGCCGGGCGGCGTGTGCGCCCCCCCGCCCGCACCCACCCCTTGGCACGCTTTTATCTTATCAGTCCGACGGGAGCGTGCCGGGCTCGGCACCGCCCGCTGCCCCGGCCCCACCACGCGAGACCCCGCCGGCTCCCACGCCGCGTGGTGCCGCGCCGTGACCCCCCGCCCCTGCCTACCCCCTCTCCCCCGGGCCGGCCCCCGCCCCCCAGACCTCCCCCGGGCCGAGCCGCCGACCCCGCGCAGGGGGGGCTGCACCGCGGCCGGGGCTGCCGCATGCTCCGGGTTCCGCGGGGATGTGGTGGGGGTCGGGGCGGGGTACAGGGTCCCGGCGGTGACAGGGCGCTGACCAGCACCCAATACCGCCGCGGGGCAGCGCTGGGCCCCAGGGTGGCCGGGGACGCACGGCCGGGCCAGGCGGGGTCCCCTCCGGTGTCGGTGGTGAGGACCCCCCTGGTCCCGTTCCGGCTCCGCTCCCCTTGGCAAAGCCACAGCCACTTCCAGCGGCTCTGGCGCCGCAGCGAACACCCGGGATACCCCCTCCGACCCCTTATGGGAGCGAGTGGACCTCGCCGCCTCCAGTCACCCCTCTCCTCGGTTTTGCAGAGCCGGGAACATCCCCGCGCCCCTCGCGCATCGACCGGCTGAGCTGCGGTCGCTGCTCTGCGGGCGGCGGGCGCCGGCACCGGAGGGGACGGGACACCGTTCTCCAGCTCCCACCCGCGTCGTGACTTTGCTCCCCCAAGGGAAACGGGGGCTGGATCCCGCAGGGGAAGGGCCCTCCCGAGCCTCGAGGCCACCCCCGCTCCGCTGGCCCGGCGCTAAGCCCGGGGGGAGCCGCGCTGCCCACGGGGCTCGGTGCGCAAACGTGCCGGGGATTTTTGCGCACCGGCTGGGGCCGCGGGCGGGGAGCCGCCCGGGCCCGGGGCACCTTTCCGCGGCGGAGGGCGAGGGGCCGGGGGCGGTGTGGCCGGGCTTCCCCTGCACGGCACGGCGTCCCCGGGGGTGCGGGCAGGGCCGCCGGGAGGGCGCAGCCCCGACTGGGCAGGAGTCCCCCGGCTCCTTCACCAAAGCGGCGCGGCGAATCCCGGCCGGGGATCCCGGGGCCAGGAGAGCACGGAGCGGCCCAGTTGGGCCCCGGCGGGAAGGGGGACAACTTCCCCAGCCCGGGCCGGTCCTCTGCCCCGCGGGGTGGCCTTGGCCGGCGCGGTGCGCGGCGGTGAGGGGCTCTGCGCGCTGCCTTTCCAGGAGCGCGGTGCGGCGGGCGAGCAGCCCCGCTGGGAGGGCGGGGGAGCGATGCCGAGGGGGGCCGGGCGCCCCTTCTCGAGGGGCGGCTCGGAGGGCAGCGAAGGATGAATAGAAAGGGCCCAGAGGGGTTGGGGTTGTTTTTTTGTGCCTGTGCAATTGGATGACAAAAAAATCTGGCGAGCGAGTTTCCAAGCCTCAGACTGCCCACTTCAAACGTCCTTCAAACAAAAGCTGAAGAGGAAAAGAAAGCCCCACCTGGTACCGCTGTTTGCTAAAATAATAATAAATAGATTTCGTTTAATAAATAATTACAAGAGATTGTAAAGTGGAGTGCTTTGGGAAGCATTAATCATGGGGCTGGGGGCAGACATCACCTGCTGGCAAACAAGACAACTTTATTGTTAAATCACCTTCCCACTGCCACTTTCCGATAACTCCCTCCCGTCGCCACAAAGCCCGATCGGGGATGTTTACTCATAGTTAGCATAACAAGCACCATCATGCCACGAACGTGATAAAAACCTGCGGGGGCACCGCGGCGGGCTCCCGCTCACACCTGGCCGGGCCGCCCGGCGCAGAGCTGGCACCCAACGGCCCTTCCAGGAGGGGCCCTGCTGCCGTTTACATTGGCCTGGTTTATGCTGCTTTATAACAGCTTTACTGCAATCCCTATCTCCCGGTCCTATTTGTCTTATTTTATTGAAAACATATGGTAACCAGAGCGGCCCCGGCGCATCCCTCGCCTGCCAGGCGTCGGGGACGTTTGGCGAGCCGGGGCTCGGCCGCAGCCCGCCCGCCCGCCCGCCGGGGGCTATTTGCTCTGGAGACGGGAGGGCAGATAAGGCTGGGTCCGCTCCCGATCCTGGAGGTGACTGTAGGGTCGGGGGACCGCCGGCCTCTCCGCGCCCTCCACCCACCCGTGGCCAGCGGTGCGCGCCCGCGGGGCCGGTGATGCGGCGGCGGCAGCGGCGGGCGCACGGCGGAGGCTCCTGCCCCGGGGCCACCCCGTCCGTCCCCCGCTGCCCCAGGCCGGGGCTGCTCAGGAGGTACCGTGATTTGCGGTGCCATATGTCGGGCGGGTCGGCGGAGCAGCTGCTGCCCCGGCCCTACCTACCCGGCGCATAATACCTGGGAGCCGCAGCCCCGCGTCCCCCTTTGAGAGGGCAGCGCTGCGGCGCCGGGCCCGCGCCGCTGTTTTGTGACTTTATTGTGGCGCCCAACAGATGCACGCCGGCCCATCCTGCCCCTCGCCCCGGTGCGAGCGCGCTGCTCGGGACACAAGGAGCACAGATGCAAGGCGCAAGGTGCACCAGATGCCCCCCTTTGTGAATTCAAACAATATTTCTCCCTTCCTCCCCCCCCCCCTTCTCCGCCCCGCGCCCCCGCCTCTTCCTACAAGAACGAGAGGAGAAGGGGCGCAAAAATATATAAAACACCGAACCGAGCAGGAGAGGAAAGGCGAGCCCTGGCAAGCGGCGGCTGGAGCTCGTCCCCAGGAGCCGCCCGACTGGGCGCACGGCCGGGCGCTGCCACGGGGGGGAGGCGGCCACGGGCGGGGGCCAGGGGTGCCCGCAGAGGCGCAAGGAGCATCCTCGGGAAGTCATTCCTGGTGAGCGCCGAGCTGTGCACAACAGAGCACCGTCTGTCCCTTCGATGGGCAGCTGAGGGGTGAGAAGTTCCAGAGCAAGCCAGTGGGGCCGGTCCTCAGCACTTGTAACCTCATCGTGCACCAAAATGTTCCCTGGGGCCAGAAGATGCTGCAAGGGCTGGAGCACCTCTGCTATGGAGACAAGCTGAGAGAGCTGGGGTTGTCCAACCTGGAGAAGAGAATGCTCTGGGGAGCCTTGCAGTGCCTAAAGGGGCTCCAAGAGAGCAGGAGAGGGACTTGTGACAAGGGCATGGAATGACATGACAAGAGGGAATGGGTTCACTCTGCCAGAGGGCAGGGTTAGATGGGATATTGGGAAGGAATTCTTCCCTGTGAGGGTGGGGAGGCCCTGGCATGGGTTGCCCGGAGAAGCTGTGGCTGTCCCACCCCTGGAAGTGTTCAAGGCCAGGTTGGATGGGGCTGTGAGCAACCTGGTTGAGCAAGTGGCATCTCTGTCCATGGCAGAGGGGGTTGGAACTAGATGATCTTTAGCATTCCAATCCAGTCCAAACCATTCTATGATTCTGTGCAAGGAGAAATAAGCCCTGGGGTGAGGGATGCTGTCACCGCACCGGAGGAGGAGAAGCCCTGATAGAAAGCCCAGAAGTTTTCAGCGTGCAATCCCACTCTACAATAAACATCTCTGCATGCTTATGTGTCCTTAAAACAGCCTGACAGGGAATGGCCTCATAAGGCTGCGAGAGGAGACAGCGGTTCTGACACTGAGACCTTTTGGGTCAGAATGCAACAATCTTTAGCAATGCAAAATCCTGGGTTATCTCCGGATAGGAGAGAGGAAAGGAGCAGAAATACCATGAAGAGGAGAGGCAGGGAACAAATGCCAAGTAGAAAAGGGTCACTGGGATACCGGGCTGTGATGCCAACAGGTGGGTGCTGTGAAACCTGTTACATTAAAGTATTTACTCAACCCTCCGAGCACCTGCCCAGGCAATGGAAGATGGTCCTTACTTCTCAGGAAACCAGTCTCTTCCCATCATTCCCAGCTCTGCCAGGCTTGCTGTCCTCCCCATTTGTGGCAATGGTTCCTTGCCCCAACCTGTCTCTCCTGCCAGAAAAAAAGGGTTTCTCCTCTGCCCTGGTGACAGCCTGGGCAGACAGGATGGGTCACGCATCTCCCTCCCTTAGGTTTTCCAAGTGCTTTAATCTTTACACCAAGTTCCTGGTGAGATCTGGCTGAATCCACCACCACCACTACATTCCTCTGACGGCTGAATGAAACACGTGCATTCAAGCCCACATCTACCATTAATTCAGCAGCAGGTCCAAAGCAAGCCCGTACCCGTGTATCTGCCTGCATGGAAATCTCAAAGAATAACTGTAATCAGACATTTCCTGTCTCCTCAGCTACAACTGACAGGACATCCCCAGCACTCAGACTTCACCAGCTGGCAGTGGCCAACACAGACTCGAGGCTTCAGGATTCGTTTGCACCAGCTCTCCTTTAGCCACTAACGAATAGTTACAGACCATGGATATGCTGAGCTCAGGCTGCCCCTTTCCTGAATGGCACTTCATTCCTCTAAGGATAAAAATCTAACTTCTGGCATTTTGATGCAAGATGAGGTTATAAGCACCAGTCATATCGGCTCTCTCTGAAACTCCTCACCCCCTCATCAAATAGACGGATGGTGCTTCCTGACCTCCAAAAATAATTAAAGATGTGCTTTTCTCTCTGATTTAAAGGCTCCACCAGTCAGATTTTGAACTTATCACAATGCACCAGAGAGCTGGCTTCTGAGAAGCAAAAAATGGTGCTAGAAGCTGTGAGTTTGGAAGGCAACCCCCCATCTGGTCTGGAGAAAAGGGCAGAGGTGCCCTGATGGACTCACACAGCACTAACCCCTCTCCAGAGCTTCGCTGAAGCCCTCAGCATGAGACAGAGCAAGATGGAGGGCTTTGACCCTTTTTTGCCGGCTGAAGGTGGTGCCAGGTCTCTGGGAGATGTGCCCAGCGTGGTGCAGGGGTCACTGCTCAAGCCAAACCGCTGCTGCCAGGAGGGATGTGACTCAAATTCGTGGTGTGGGTATTTTGCCCGCTGGCCCCATGTACTCGCCGGTAACCAGTTCATGATCCTCCCGTCGCCATTCCCAGCTGTGCCATCCACACCTGGCCGCCTACAGTGCTGCGGTGACCATCCCACACGGCTGGATGTGCTCGCAGCAACACTCCATCCCCTCCCTGACCTGTGCCAGCCCGATCTCTTCCCATCTCCTCCCTCCTTTCAGCCTCAGGAAGCATCGCCCCCTTCTCTGCCCCAGCCTTGCCATCCCCTCGCTCCCTTCCCCACGTCTTTGTGCCCCTCTCCTGGCACACCTTGCACTAGTGTCCCTCCTGGGTAGTGTTGGTGCCTCATCCCAGCTTTGCCCAGCTATCCCTACCTATCTGCACACACCCTCTCCCAGCTCTTCATCCAGCACGTGGCTTAATCTGCCGAATTCCTCACCTTTGAATGGGAGCTTTCTCCTGCCCTGCCCTGCACTGCTGCAGTGGTGAGGAGAAGTCAGGTTTGTATCCACCCAGGACCGTTTTCTTCCCTGAATCCAGGTGTATGATGAACCTGGGGAGGCCAAAAGCAGCACAGCCCCTCCTGCCAGCCCGTGCCAGGACCCCTGCAAAGGTGAGCAGCCAGCCTGACTTCTGTATCTCAATAAGAAATTGTGTATTTTCAACAACAACAACAAATTAGATACCCGTGTATTTTCACACAAAACACTGCAGCTGTGACCCAGAATTTTAGCTGCAGCCCAGCCCTGGAAGACAAGGTACCACCAACCTGTACACGCGATTTTGGTGAACCACAATCTAAACTCGTGCCAGCAGCTTTCAGCGGGAGAAAGGCAACGATCCCAAGGCAGGTGGCAGCAGGGAAACCTCCAAGCACTCACTGCCTGCGTGCAGCCAGAGCCTCGGAGCCGTCTGGGTGGCTCTGCCAGCCCCAGCTGCGGGGAGGGGAGCTCGGGACCAGCCCTGCTCACAAAGCTGGGCTTGAGCACGACCTGAGGGGGATGCTCCAGCCCGTGTCATAAAGGGTCCCAGCAGCTTCCTGGGTCTTATCAGCAGCCTTATCATTTTCCTTCATTACTACACTTCTTCAATCCCACTATGGCTCCTGCAGGCACCCAGTCCCAGCTGCGCTCGGGAGCTCCAGGGTACCGGCATTTTTGGGGCGTCTCTGGCTCCAGCAAAGCCCCCGCGTTCAGGGACACGTTATCTGACATCCTCTCATCATCTGACATCCCCTCGCTCCGGGCACTACGCCTCCCTCCCCCAGCTCTTCACCGCAATCCCCACCATTTTCCACCATCATTTAAGTTTCTAAAGTAATTTCTTTTTTCTTTTTTTTGTCCTTTTTTTTTTTTTTTTTAAAGCAAACCATCTACCATATGTTCTCCCCTGAAAGGCGTAATTGTTAACAGATCATTAAAACACCGTGGCGAGTGCTCTGAGATTCCTTCCCTCAGTCTTAAGCATTATCCCGTCTCTGTCACCCTTTCAATGCGGCTTTGAGGGCTCTGCTTTTCTAACTTCCTCCTCGGGGAGGGGCGGGGGAGGGAAGAAGAAAGAGCCCCTGAAATGACCCTCTTCACAGCTCTCCTCCTTGCTTTTCAATGTTGTTTTTTTTCGACACCCAGCAATAATTGGGGTGGGGGGCTGGCGTGCTGTCACCAGGCTGGGGGTGGCAGGGACACATCTTGCCGCGTTCACAAGGTGCCAGGATGAGGCGTGTCAGGGGTGTTGCAGGCACCCCGTGGGCACCGACAGCCTCTCCTTCCACTGCCGGGCGATGAGGCTGCTTGCCACGGGATGCTCAAACAGCACATCCCATCCATCCCGGCTCCTGGGATGGGGGCGGTGGGATGACCCCCTGACACACACATGTGTCCTGGGCTGAGAGAGAGAGTATTCCTGGCAGAGCTCATTTCCTCGGGTGGATCAGATGCTCTCTGCAGCACAGATATATTTTACAGTGGGCTGGGAACAGAACTAAGCCCAGAGATGGAGCTGTCTTGGGGTCTTTGGATATTTCACCTCCCTTTCCTGAAGAACTAACGCTATTTTAAGAAATGCCAAATTATGGGAAGCTGGGGACCACTTCTGCCTGAGCCACGGTCTCAGCTGAGGGAAGTGCAGGCACAGCACCAGCACCTGTCCCCTTTGCTGGGACAGGAACCTTCCCAGAGCTGTGCCCACGTGCTCCCCAGCCCCACGAGCAGGGAGAGGGACCCTGGGAGGGCTCCTTGGACGAGCCAAGAGGACTTGCAGCTGCACAGTGCCTCACCACCAAGAGAAGGGCGAGGACAAGGCCCAAGAGAGGCAAAGGCACACTTGCACGTGCCTGATTCCAGTGTGAGGGCTGCCAAACTCACCGTGAGCACCAGCAGCAGCAGGCTGGGGTTGGGGGTCGCCTCCTGCAGGCTTGTGATGGGAAAGATCAAGACTTTCAGAACTCACACTGAAGTTCCTTACCTGCGTCGTCTCCCCTTCTGCCACGGATTCGGCCATCCCTCCAGAGGGCCACGATCCCCTGACTCATCACAGCCTGCAGCCAAGCTTCAGGCACGCTCTGCACTGCTCCCCTGGCACAGCCACTTTTCCCAGCACCGCCACGAGGCCCTTTGAATTTGCACTTACCCATCCCAGCCCGGGAGTGAGACCTGAGAGCACATAACACCCACCCTGGGAGAGGTGGGCAGGAGGCAGCTGTCCCAGCCAGCAAAACCCAGTAATATTTGAAAAAAACGCAGAATCTTCAGAGTCCTGCACGCAAATGTCTCCAAGAACCAATAGCCCACAGCAGCTCAGCAGCTCTGCCAGGGACCTCAGAGAGCTCCTTCCTCATCTGACACCCCAGCCTGTTTCCCCAGCACCCTCCAAACCCCTCAGGGAGTTGCTATGCTTATTTTAACCCAGGAAGCTGTAGCCTCAAGCTGCTTTGCTCCAGCCGGGGGATCAGCCCTGCACGGATCCCACTGCAGAGCCCCGGAGCATCCCTGGGAGCGCTGTGGCAAGAGGGGCTCAGCCAGTGCCAGGAGCTCTCCAGGCAAACCCTCCCATCCCGGAGCCCATGGGGCCGACCCACAGAAAATCTCCAAGCAGGGCTGAGCACCGTGATGGGGCCGGGATCAGCAAACCAGTACCCAGTGCCCCGTGGGATGAGGCAGCGTTGCCCTGCTGTGCACATCCCAGGCAGATTGGCTCCTTTCCAGGATGGCAGCTTTCACCTCTTCATCAAGGACAAAACTTTCCACAGAATAAAAGTACCTCCTTCCAAGAGCATGCTGGAAACAGGCTGGAATCGGAAAGGGCTCCCACTTTCCTGAGTGGATTTAACAGCTGCCTTTGCCAAGGGCTTGTCCTGTTGCTGCAGGGCCAGATGTCACCCCTTAGAGCTGCAGAGACACCCATAAGGCCAGAAGCCGAACTTCCCAAGCAGTGCTTCCATCCCAAAAGAGATGGAGCTGCATCGGTTTTAAGCAGCACAATGGACCGAAAGTAATCCTGACATGATCAACAGCAGCACCGCTGTCCCACCACAGATGAAGATGCTGCTCTCCTCTCCAAAAGGCACAGTCATCAAATGAGGATGGAAACCCAAAGCAACTTCACATGCCATCGATGTCCCCGGGGTCGAGCTGATCTCCCCGGCCCAGCAGAGCCCACAGGATCCCAGTGAGTGGGAGCACCTGGTCCCTGTGGTGGAATACCCACATTATTTCTTGTCAAAAAGCAATTCCTGAACCCACACAAGAACCCTGGAATGATCAGCTGGTGCAGCAAAGTCGTGAACGCTGGGAAGTCCCAGTGAAGGAAAGGGCTTTAGGAACACAAATTTGCAAATCATCTTTTAGCTAAATGGTCTTTAGACCTTAAACACTGATATTTTTTTTCCCCATCGAGAGGAAATTAGCTCATCCCACCTCTGAGGTTGGTTTTCCAGGTGAAGTTGTAACCATCAGCCGCGTCCTGAGCGTCCCTCACAAACAGATGATAATCTCTGCAGAGGTTCAGGGCTATGGAGGGATTCCCAGGGAAGCTGTGCCAGCACAAAGGGGCTTCTTGAAGCAGGGCAGGGGACGCGCTGAGCAGAGATTTAATTCCAGCCAGCAGGGGTTTAACTCGTGCCTTGCGACATGACACAGCCGCACCAGCAGAGGGAGAGCTGCTCGGCGTTTCTCCTCCGGATCGGCGCTAATTAAAGGGTTTTATCACGTACCAGCAGCAGCATTTACAGCGCATACTGTGCCCGATGCTCCAGCCAGGCACCCCAAGCCTGTGCCTTTATGGCCTCTAATTATTTGAAATATAGAGGCAAACCTCTATTTCTAGCTGAATGGTGATGGGAAGCAGGAGCAGATGGAGGATGAACCCCGGGAAGCTCACAGTTGTCAGAGCACTTTAAAATTACGCACACACACACACAAAAATCCATAGTTCTGGAATTTTGCAGAGTTGCCTCAGTCTTTTCAACAGCAGGCAAGGAGCGTTTTTTTAAAATCAGGTTAAGGATGCATCTGTGATGAGCAGCCCAGCCAGGAGGACGGGGATTGAATTAGATCAGCATTCTTCACCCCTTTAAAACCAACTTTCACGTCAGTTTTCTGGAAAAGGCAGCTGAGCAGAGAACTGCTGCATCTCCCTTCTCCAGCCACCTCCCAGTAGGCATCATCCTCCCCTCTGGTCACCATGGGCCTGTGAAGCCAAGAGCTGATTTCCTCAAATCTGAGCGAATAGGAAGGGTCAAGTTTTTCAATCGACTTATTAAACTTCTTTGATCCAATTTATTAAAACAAAATCACCCAGGATGACGTTGTGATTGTCAGGTAGACACCACTCCCATGCAAGCACTGTGTATGCTAACTGGGGATGGCTGAAAATTCAGGATGGCCCACAAATTTCCTTGCTACAGGAGAACTGCTCTCTGGTATTCCCAAAGACTGACCTGGTTTTATTTTAAACCACCCAAACGCTTCCATCACCTCCTGCTTTCCTGGACAGCTTGTATTTCGAGCCACCACAACATTTACAAGACACCAAGAGTAAAGAAAAAAAAAATTACTTCTGTCATCGAAGTAGAATTCCCACCTTCCCAGCTCACTCTCCACCACAAACCAGTTTCAGCTTTAATTTTCCCATCCTTCTCCAGCGGTCACAGCTCCATCCTCCCAAGCTGCCCCTCCTTTTCCTTCCCCTCTTTGTACACAAACCCACCCTGAAAACACACCTCGTTTCCTAACTCACCAAAGCATGTCATCCAAGACAGACCCCGGGAAGATTTAGGCAACAACGACATGGAGCGATTGAGCCACGTGCAGGACCCGACACTAGAGTGTGCTGTGTAGGAAATAACGCCTCGAGGTCTCCCTAGAAACCAGCAGGAACACCGAAGAACTGGATGAGTCCCTTATGGCTCCTGGAAATGCATAAAGCTTCCTCGGAAATTCCTGGTGAAGGCAGAGAGCTAAACAGAAAACGCTTGAGTTTTGGGGGGAAAAAAAGCAGAAAAAATGTCCAGGACAAGGAAATAAAATTAAAAAAAAAAACAAACAACAAAAAGAACCCACAAAACAAAACAAAACCCACCAAAACAAACAACAACAAAAACCAGCGAGGAGAATACTATCAGATATTGCTCTATTTGTCTTAGTGGACTGTTCAGAGAAGCAGGTTTAGATTCAGGATATAAACCTGCTTTATTCTCTTCCCTTCTTCGGTTTATTTGAAGTATCGTGATAATTAGGGTTTGCATTTTGCCTGCAAGCCTGGCTGGGGCTGGAGAGACTGCAGAGAAATGCTCAGGACAAAGGAACACCAACAAAACCCCCAGAGCTCTCGGTGACTCGCAAGTATTGTCCCCAGTTCACTAAGAGAAGCAGGCGAGGCACAGATGTTCAGCGCCTCTCCAAAAACCCAGGCAGGCAGCACTCAAGCCAGAACCACAGCTCCACCTATTTCCACCTTGGGATTCAGCATCTGAGGGACAGGGTTAGCTTGCATAAGAAAATGAAAAACATATTAGACAAAATCTTTGTGGTTTTCCTTTTTTTTTTAAAGAAAAACAACTTACTGTTTTTATTTTGACAATAAAATTTAGAAACACCTTGACGTACAGAACTCAAAAAAACCCCCAGAAAGTCGTAAATCACCTAGTTAATTTACTAAAGAACAAAGATACAGTACATCCAAAACTCAAACATCTTGTGAGTTTATACAAAAGCCAGACGGTAATAAATTGCATTAAAAAAATATATCAAGCATTACCTGACTGATTCCACGTTGGCATCTGCCCCGTTATTCAAAGGCACAGAAAACTGAGCAATGAAAAGCGATCAGCATCACATCCATCACTGCCAGTAAAGTCATCAAGATTAGCAAAAAAACGTTTATTAAACACACGTTTAATAATCACCGTGCGGATCGGTAAGGAATCTCTCTCGGGAGGAGTAAGAAAGTAAGGCTGGAGACGACAAACATTTAAACACGACACCCCAAGGCGCGCTTCCCGGAAATCGCCGCTCCCATCTTCCCAGACACAATTGCCCCGGCTTCGTTACCGCTCAGCAGTCGCTCGCAGAGAAGATTTTAATGATCCTCAAGCCCGCCTCCCGGCAGCGCCCGCGATCCCGCGGCGGCGCCGGGCCCTTTCGGGATCGTCCGTGGGCGCGGACACGCCGAGGGCACCGCGGCACCGGCACGCCCTGCTCCGGACCGGGAGGGTTCGCCTGGGTTTCGCTGCTCTCGGCGTGCGCCCGCGGTCACTCCGGGTAGCACAGGCAGCAGCCGGCCCCGCCGAGCTCGGCCGCCGGCCTGGGCCGCGCGTCCTCGAAGAGCCACTCGCTCAGCTTGTGCTCCGCGATGATGTCCTCCACGCGGGTGACGTACAGCAGGGACAGCAGCACGCCCAGGAACTGCAGGAGGAAGGGGATCGCTCCGCTCAGAGCTCGCGGGAGGCTCATCTCGCGCTGCGTTCGCAGCAAGGCTCTACGAACCGCGTACGCGAGCGCGCCGGGTACGCGGGCAGTGGCGTGTGTAAATATCCACCTATCTATAAATTCACTTTGCACACAGGGGTATAAATGGGTCATTTTTTTGGGGAAGAACTACTGCAGCAGAACAATCACCACCCCCATCCTTCGGAGTGTCAGAAAATCCCAGTGGACGCAGCCTTGGGGGAGGAGAGGACTCAAAAAGCCCCACGCAAAAGCAAATCACCCCACCGAGTCCTGCGACCTACCGCAGCAACGCTACTAAACTACCAGAATGCCGCCTCAGCTCATCAGTTGTGGTACATCAAATGGGATCTCACGTGCTGTAGCAGCAAATCAGACGCTGCCTTCAGCGGATAAGGCAGTGCCCCCTCCCTACCTGGGGTAGCAATATCCCGAGCAGCACTCCGGCCATGATGGTGTAGTTGTCCAAAAACCAGATGAGCACCGCGTTCGTGCACCCCCGGACGTAGATGATATTCTGAACACTCAAGCGCTGCAAAATAGCAGAGTGAACATTCAACAGGCAGTTCCACCGCTGCGTGGCACATGTAATGGCCACTCAAAATTCAGGGAGGCACGTCTGGTTTGCCTTCCCACCTCTTTAAACCCACTGCATTTAACAGAAACCTCATCACCGACCCTTCCATCTGTTTTTAAGTTGTTCCACACCTGCACAAGTTATCTTTTTAAACCTTTCTTTTTTGAAGCTGTCCCACACCTAAATAGGTTATTTCATCGCTTTAAACCTGTTTTCGCAACCACTTCTCTACACGAAATAACATCCAGTTCTGATTTGAGGCCACTCGGAAAGCAGAGAAGTCTCCCTTTAGCTTTCATCTCTGCTCCGAAATTGAAAGTACAGAAGTGGAAAAATATAAATTGTGGACCAAGTGCTTTGCAATAGACTCTAAAAAGGGCAGGAACAAGAGGGTTTGAGATTCAGTCCTGCAAGCTGTGCTGCTCCGTGACCCCAACCCATAATATGGAAAGCACTTGAGGCTGCAGAGGGTCCTAAGCAGATGAATGGGGTGAAGTTAAGCATATGCTCAAGTGCTCGGGGCATTGGAGCCAGGCTGGAGCAGTTCAGGTGATTAAGCCGTAAATCAATTAACCTAAATGAAGACAAGTCGTGTGTAAAGATAACCAGTAATCCCCAAACCCAACAACCGAGGCTGGCATTGTGCGCCAAGTGCCTCAAATGAGCTGGGGAGAGGGGCTTTCCCAGAGCAGCCCCCACACCGGCACTCCAGAGCCAGGAGGGGAGAACTCGGGGCAGATCCAATTACTGGTTTCCCTTCTTAATCACTCTGCAATTACTGCCTCGAGCTGGCAGTCTCTACTCTGGAGTCACCAGGGCTATTCCCAAAAGGGAAAGCTGAAGGAGGAGGCCCCATCCCGCTCCTGGAGGGAGGAGAGGGCTGCCAACTCAACCTGGGAAGTCCCGCTCTTCTTCCAGGAATAACTATTGCAGGCCTAAAAATAAAAACCTCACTGCTGGGATATAAAATACTTAGAAACAGCTAAGTTGGCTTTACTAACACCGATTTTACTCAGTGAGAAATTGGCTTCTAAGTATTAAAAGCTTTCCCCAACTCGAGTCACTGCTTAAAAGCATGAAAGCACCTTCTTGTGCATTAACTGGGGAAGCTGTCATCAAACAAGGAATTGTGGAAAATACTAAGAAGGGAAGATATCACAATCAAATAAAATTAGCTTTTTAAATATATGGAAGTTATATCAGAAAAAAAAATATCATTTTAATTGCTGATTGAACCGTCTGGCAGATTGAAGCACGCAGAAGGCAACTTTATAACGGGCCAAAAACAGCGCAGAGAAGCAGCACCCTCTGCCAGGGCAGGGCAGACACTGGTTATGTTACCTCTTTGTCGATGGTTTTGTATCCACACATCGTGTTGATTATGTCTGTCTGAAAAAAAAACAACAGATACAAACTGCAGCAGAAAATAAATATCGCAAAAACATTACTTTCACTCTTCCTGTGTTTGCCCAGCCCATGCAAAACCAGCGACAGGGGTTATTTCCCAGTCCAACACCAGCTTCTTCCAGCAGGCCCAGGGTCAGATTTAGTCACAGCTCTACGGGATTTGAGAGGAATGAGCATTGTCAGTGTGTCACGACACATTCGAGCCCTATCCATCCAACAAAACCAGCGTGGCATCAGCAACCAAAGCGAGCTACGACACAGCAGTTTCCACAGAACGAACAGCTTGGGTTTCATTTTAAAGCCTTAATAACTTGACACATCTTATTAAGAAAACCAGTGGTTAACAGGAAACGGCCTCCATGCCATCACAATGACAAATTTAAGCTCAGAAATACCTAAGCTTCAAATAATGTCCAATACTATGAATGCTTGTGTGAACATTTCACAAGACTGAATTTATTGCAATATAATTTTATATACCACTATTTATATGAATTGAAAATCCATGTATTTTAAAAAGCACTGAGTGCTTGCATTCACCACAAATTACTAACACATTTTTTTTTTGTAGCCATGTAATATTTTCTGTGGGTTCCAAAGTTTTACCTGGCCTGGCAAAGCTAACCTGAAAATACCCCCCTCGCTTACAAATCATCCAACATAAAGCCCGCCAGCATCAAAGAAAGCAATGAACAAAGCCAAAGAAGAAAATGAGAATACGTAAATGAGAAAAATAAGGCAGAACAAAATGTGTTATCGATATGGAATCACAGAATGGTTTGGCTTGCACCATCCATTCCCACCCCCTGCCGTGGGCAGGGACACCTTCCACAAGCCCAGGTTGCTCCAAGCCCCCTCCAGCCTGACCTTGGACACTTCCAGGGATCCAGGGGCAGCCACAGCTCCTCTGGGCAACTGAATACCCCCTCCCTCAAAATTAAATCAAGACGTAGGAATGAAGATTTCTAAACGCTGCTGGTCTCCGAGTGGTAGCCTGGGATTCCCAGGTCACCTTCCCAAGAAGGAAGAGGGATGTTTGGAAAAGATGGAAACGGCAGAAACAGCAGGCAGGGTCAAAGTTCTCAAGCCCCCAAAATCTGGGCTCCCACCTTCAATGCACAACAACTGTACATGACCACGAGGAAGGCAGTCACATCATTTCATCTGAAACAGCATCTGCAAACAGCACATCATGGCACAAGCAAATAGATGCAGCAGGGATAAATGCATTAGAAACAGAGGATTACAGGCATTTGGGACTAATTTTTACCTGCCACACTACTGTAAATCTTTAATAAATACTTTGACTTAAACATAGTTCCTTCAGAGCCCCCCCAGTGTGAGCCTGGCTCGTGTTAGCAGAAGGTTTTTTCAGAGGATCAGAATCCAACCTCCAGCATTAGCAGGAGTTTTCCATGACTACAAAGCCAGTGAGTAATCACAAACCCTATCCGTGGCTTTCCAGGAAAGAAACCAGCCTGTATTTGGAAGCGTTTGTCAAACATACAAGATTTATGCATCCTCTGCTTGGCTTTTTCCCCGAGGCAGGCATCCTCGGAGCCCGGGGTTGGTGTCACCCTGCCGAGCGGCGTCTCCACGGGGCCCAGCAACGCCACGAGTGTGGCAAAGCCCCGAGCCCCACTGCACTGCAGCATCCTGACCGATAGCCTGTGCTTAAACACGAAGCTTGTTGGTGATTTGGGTGGCTTCTCCTTGCCTTTCAGTTCACCTCCCTGAGCTTAACACTGTGCAAGTAGCCTCACCCCTCCCACGTCCAGCTGTCAGTGCAGCACATGGAGAGTGTGCTCTCCATTTTCCCTCGGAGAAGTTTTTATTTCAGTGCTTTCCCTTTCCCGAGGGCAAAATCCTGGGTTCTTCTGCTCCACGCAGCTGCAGATCAGCAGACACTACGTTCATATACACAAATTTCTCACTCTCAAGCACCCAAGACTCCAAGCACAACTGTTTAGCTTTGGTTCCTGAGAATAAATCGAAGCTCACCGCAGATTTAAACAGACCCCTTTCTCACGCACCAAAAACGTGTAAGCACGTGTAACAAACACCTTCACATGAGACACATTTCTCAGCAACACCTACTGACGCAGCCATTGCGTTCATTTTCCCTGTTTGTAATTAAACAGCCGTGCTCAAGGCAGATGTCGGGAGGGCAGCCCAGAGCAGGCACCAGCAGCTCTGCTGTCTCCTCTCACACACACTCAACTTCTCTGTCTCAATTCATCTTTGTGCAGAACAAAGACAAAAACCCAGCGAGGCAGGGATTGCCTGGACTGCTTTTAAACGGAGGAGTAATTCTTCCTCAAATTCAACACTGTATATATCCCTCAGATGAAGGGCAATGAATTATAAAATTGAAAGGCATTTTTATGGAACTCAGTGCCTGCTCCTCCTGCTGTCAGCACCAGTTAACACCAGTTCATCATAGATGGAGAAACTGGTCCAGACCCCAGTCCTTCCAGGATTTTAGAGAGTGGGAAGGCAGGCAGTTTTCAAGGACAGTTTCAAGCAGCTCCAGTCTAGACCTGTGCCCACCGGCATGCCCTGACCCTGAGGTCAGTTGCCCCCATTTCTGGAATAATGTGGATGACGAGGCCACTCTGGGTTTTAACTCCCACAGCAGCTGGTGCACATCACTCCAACCCCCACCCACGGAAGCGAATCAGGGCCCAGGCTTCCTGGCAAAGCTGGAGCAGCAAACCCTGGGGAAAACACCAGCAAAACTTAACTTTAGGCAGCTCTCATCCACGCCAGCCACGAGTTCAGAGGAGCTCCCAAGATCCCTTCTGGGGCTGCGCAGCGGGTCAGTACGATGGAGAAGAGCCAACCCCTCTAACCTATTTTATTTTCTCCTTTCCAAGCTGTCAAGACCCACAGATCCATTAGGGGAGGGAAGGACCCATTTTCCTTCGCTTCTCACCCCAGAATTCCTACAGTAACCTTTCTAAGCGAACCCCACGATGCTGAGGGGCCAGGACTTACCTTATTTCTGATGCAGCAAGTGTAGGGCACCCCACAGGCCAGCGGGCCCGGCGCCCCACAGCTGTGGTACACATTTTTGGACCAGTCCTTGTAATCTTCCCCACCACAGCACTTAAACTGGGGAAAAAAAAAAAAAAAACAACACAAAACTCAGTGATCTTCAAGGTCTTTTCCAACCTAAATGGTTCTACGATTTTAAAAGGTAGAAATGGGGGGTGAAAAAATCCTGTCTTGAACTATTTGAGTAAGTAGAAAACAAAGTTAGAATAAAACAATTTAAAAAGCCCTGAGCCACCCAAAAAATTCTGTCATTTTATCAGCAAGGCATGTATGAATATATATGATAGACAGAATTACAAACAATTAAGGATGTAGGTGGCACTCCTCCATCACTCATCCAGCTGTAACCCGGGGTGCCAGAGCAAAGCACCGGTGGCTGAGTTCCACTTCCCATCTTTTCCAAGCTGAAAAATTATCTTTCCAGGTCTGGACGTCACCAAGCAACACTTTTAAATTCATTCTATCTCGACCTGTAATAAATTCCTGCAGCTGTCTGAAGGACTATGACTACATTTCCAACTGGGTGTAAAAGACAAAGGCGCTGCTATGAGGCATAAAATCAATCCCACCAAAACATTGTTGGTGTAATTTAGAAGAGCTGAAATCTGCCACACAAATACTGTGAGTTTACGCTGACTTCATGCAAATATTCACTTTATAATTTAAACAAAGGGAGAAGCAGCAGTTCATTTAATCAGTAAGATGTATGTTGGCTGTACGTATCCATAATTTGGGGCAGTGCACGGAAACTTTAAAGCATTATGAAGTTCTAATGACCAAATTTCCTCAGGATGGTTTGCTTTTGACAGACTTTCCAGGCTAACTTTGTTTTTCAAAGCAGGCTGCCATCTCCATAACGATGTCCTAAAATACATGTAATGCTTCCTCAGTGAATTTTGGGGTTTTTTTTAATCACTATTTGGCAAGGTCACTGACATCACATGGGCCCTGACATCACATTTCTGAACATTTTCTGCTTCTTTCTATAGTCTCTGAACTGCACAGCAGAATTCTTCAATAACCCAACAAACATTTCAACAGACCGGCCTTATTAAAGAGAAAAAAAAAAAAGGCTGTGAGTCAACTCCACGTGCCATTAAGTAATGCTCAGCTGGGCTCAACAGCTTTTCTGCAGTTTAATTACAGGTATTTACACTTCCACGGGCATTTCCCTCCACTAACCACCTTGTCAGAGAGCTCTCCGGGTGCCCTCGAGTGACAACACAACATGCTGTGTTCTAACAGCCTAAATGCCACCTCATCTCTCTTCATCCAGTGCCTCCTGCTAACAAGATGCTCCTGAATCTCCTGGACCAGCAGGAATGCTGAGTGCAAGGCCTTGGGTGGAATTTAGGCTGAGTTTGTCTGAGTCCAGCTGTGGGGTCTCCACGTGTTTGTAGGATCTGACCTTGAGCATCTTGAGTCGCACCTGCCAGGGCCGAAGGTGCGTTTTGGCCCCCCTGTTTTTGCAGTGACGCAGAGGGTTTTAAATGCCAGCTGGAGTGCTGGGTGAGCCCTGATCTCAGCGACACCACAACAGAGGCACACAAGATCCCACCCCCCTCATCCCTGAGAATGATTATCACATCGCTGGCAAAACTCAGAGCTGTCGCCAGGGACCCGCTGCATCTCGGCACCAAGTCAGTGCCAGGGGAAAAAACAACCCAACAACAAACCTGCTTTTGGACGGAGTCCATGATGTTCTTGAAGTCTAAATCATCGTAGTAATTCTCAATTCCTCTCCTAATGTTATCGTTCAAAAACTTGATTGTCTGGAAGCAACAGGAAAACAAGATTGGTGGGTTGCACACACACGAACAGAATCAGAAGAGCAGGTTAAGGTGACGAGTGTAACTGCTGGGCACAAAAGAAAAGGTTTTCTTGTTTAAGGAAAACCAAACCCTCGTTAAAACCAAATCTTAGCTCAGCCCTGCAGGGCCCAACCATCTGCTGTTTCCTGTGGAAGCAGCCGCACTGCTGGGTCTGTGATGGGAAGTGCCAGCAGTGCGACACTTCTCCTCTCTGAAACTCTCCAAGCATCTCCAGACACGGTCCCGCTCTCCCCAGGCAGGATCCCTCCCTCTGGGCACTTGGGATCCTCACCACCACCTGGGTGACAGAACAGTGGATCCTGGGTCTGCACCACGCCCCGAGCAACAAGAGCTGACCGTGTCACCGCCACCACCCTCCATGAATTTTATTTTCCGTGAATTTTCCATTAACTTGATTTTCCGAGGAGTCCGTAACTGCCAGGTGAGGAGCTTTATTTCACCTTAAGCGAGAAAAAAAAGCGCATCTGCATGTTTTACAGCGTTTTTTTTGAGAAATATTGGCAGTCTCCTCAGCACGGCGACTTAGAAATTAAAGCAACAAGTTTTCAAGATCCAGCACAATCACAGCACAGCAAAATCAGGGCCTAATCATAACCAGAATGTAACAGCTTCCCCTTCAATCCAGCTGCTAAAATGCCCAAAGCTAAAAATCCTCAGAGGTCAGAAAACCTGAAATACACCTACTCGTCTTCTCGGTATTACAAACTTCAACACTTAACACACAAACCAGAACGAAAAGCATTGGCACATCGGTGATGACAAACAACAATTTGCAGGACCATCCTGACTGGCCAAGAACCTCGTTTAGACCCGACAGGTCTGAGAGGGCAGTGGAGAAAGAAATGGGGAAAAAAAAAAATCAATGAGACATGCAGGACAAACAGCACCTCAGTAAAGGCTGCCACCCTAAGCTTTTATAAATACTTCCTTGTCCTCCCCATGCTGACCCAAACTTCTCCATTAACCTTGAAAAACAAGGAAAGAAACCTGTCCCTAAGCACAGCTGTCCTGCTTTTTGTCCAGCACGGAGTAAGAAGAAAGCACCAGCCAGAGACAACTTCAAAATAACAAAGAGTTATTATTTAAAGAAAAAATCTTGTTTTAAGTTGTTGTTTTGTGTTTTTTTTTAACATCACATGTATGTGTGTATGGCTTGTGTGGAAAATGAGCTTGGTAGGATTGGGGTGAGGAGGGAACACGTCTTATTGTTCAGCAGCAACTTTTAATGCTCATGTTTTGCCAAATTAGAAAAATAAGTCAAAGCACAGCAATCCAGTACTTGCCATAGCGAACACATTTATGGTTTAAAGCGTTTCTAACTGAAAAGAATAGTGTGCTGCTTTCTGCCTAGAAAAAATCAAGGGTTTAATATAGTAACAGCGTGCTCGTGAATGATGGGGTCTCTTACATAAATTAGGTATGTTGCTTATGGATGTGGGCAGGGAAAAGCTGTCCTTCAGGTGCTAAAAAATAACCAAGTCTCCAAATCCATCTGGAAACTTCCCCAATCAGCAGTCAGACCCAGATGGCAAAAGAGAAGAAAGCACTTTGTAATACACAAACAGCTGGAAACTCGTTTTGCCTGTACTGCACCCTCGTAGTTACCAGATCTCCTCCAAGTTCTTTGATCCGGAATTCATCTCCACAGCAGGTGGCAAATCCCACCATCGCTGAACCCTGCAGGCCCTGAAAAGCCTGGACCCATCTTCGGACCTCCATCAGTTGCTGCTCAGTGACAACTTCAACACCTTTTGTTTTGCGCACCTGGAACTTCACGGATCTTGAGTCACGTTCTCCGTGATCCAAACCCGAACACGAGGAGCTCACCTGGTTTCTGAAGATCAGGGCCACCACTCCACCGGTCAGCTCGATCAGCAAGCAGATACCGAGGATGTACATGAACTGCAGAAAAACAAGGGCAAGTGAGTCATCAGACAGAACAAACCCCAATTATTCTTTCAATTAGCGCCCCCGAGTCTAACACTCAATTGCCAAGAGATTTGTCTTCCAGCAAACGAGATGGCATTTTGAAAGAAGGTGTGAAATTATGGGCCTGTTCTTATAAAACTCCACGTGTCACGAGAAAGCCATTTTTCCTCGCTTGAGTTATTCTGGGGTTTGCCCAGTTGGCAAACACGTTATTTGTCTGCTTTGCGTGGTCTCAAAACCATCAGATACGTTTATCGTGCCGAGATACTTCTTTCCACAACAGCACCCCAGAGAGGCACGCTGATGGACTGCTATAAACCACACCAAAATTCATGTTTTAGTGTCTCCTACAAAACCAGTGCTTACCTCTTGCTGTCAATTAGTGGGTGAAGCAGCACCTTAAGATAATCCCAACCACCTTCTACTAAGTTGCCAGCGCTAAATCAAAGCAAAGTTCCAGGCTTGGTACCTTTTAGTACGTTGCTGTCCACATTTATCTGTGTGCTCACAGATGCAGTCACACCACATGTGCCCCCGTGGCTTCTCAGCAAAGCATGAGCAAAATGTGAATAACACGAAGAAATCCACAGCACCATCAAGGTACCAGCACCTGAACTGTTTTCCCAACCCTTCAGGCATAAAAGATGGCTGTTATGTGAATTTGGGTGTGCTCTGGAACAATGAACTTCATCGGGAGCAGAGTTTTGTGATTCCGCGTCTGAAAATAATCCCCAATGCTCCCCTCTCAAAGCTGGTTTAACTTCTGTGCGCTCTATACCCAGTGTCAGCATCGTGAATTCACCAGACAGGTTATCTTTTCTCCTGCTAAATCCGGAATCAGCCTGAGAGGCAGAAATCAGGGACCCGCTTTGTTAAATACCCAGCTGGGTTTGCTACCAGAACGGGAACGGAAAATGTTCTCAGCATCAGACATGCCACCACACTCAGCGTGAGAGAAGCCTAAGGATGGGATCTCGGTAAAATTCCAGCATGACTTCAGAATCCACCATTATTTCTGGCTTTGTATGTTGTGGTCACCCACAACACGCCACACGTTCAGCATTTCACTGGACTGAACTGGCATGACGAGGCCAGGCTGGATTGGGTTTTGAACAACCTGCTCTAGTGCAAGGTGTCCCTACTCATTCCAAGGGAGCTGGACTAGATGGCCATTAAAAGGTCCCTTCCAAAACAAACTACCTCTGATTCTGTGGAGGTGAAAAAGATGTTTTCCCACTTTACTTTTAATCAGTCGCACGTGCAACTTCCATCTGCAACCACGGCGTTAACCGGGAATTCCCCTAAAATTTACTCTTTCCCAGGCACTGGAGAGAAAAACTTTGTCCCTTTCATTTCACCCTCAGGGCCCTTCTCTCAGAGCCCCAAGCTGCTCAGCTAACCTTGTACCACACATTTCCACATCTACCCCTGCATTCCACTTCCCGGGGAGGACGGACAGACTCCAGCCACCCCCAGACATCAGCCGGGATTTCCCTCCTGAGCTGCTTCCTCCAGGTTCAAATGAGAAGCCAGTGTCAAATGGTACGCCAACAGCTGAGCTTGCACGACGTACGCACCGACCGACAATAATCAGCATTCCTGGTTATTTTCCATAAAAACCTAAACTAGCGGGAAGCTGGTTTTCTGAGCGCCAGGCTCATGCCCTTGCCGGTCACTGCCTGCTGCTCCCTGAGGGAGGGATCGCTGCCATTAAATTCAGATTTAATTAAAATTAAAATAAAGCAACTCCATTAAAGTATTTTTCAACGCAGACACAGTTACGGGGTGTGAATTCAGAGGGCACTGAGGAGCGGAAGCGACAAGCACTGGAAATCAGGGATAAAAATCGCAGCACTCACAGCTTGCAGAAGGCACAGGTTGTCCCTTAAGGAAGCCAGCACGCCCACAAAGGACACCAGGAACATTATGATGCCCAAAACGATTAAAATAATGGCTGGGGCGAGAAAGGCACTTTCTAGAGTTTTGTACTTCTGTCTTTCGATTTCTGCGTAAATCCCCACGGCGAGGACGAGGGCTCCGATGATCTGGAACACAAACAGAGGATGTTACTCCTTCTCCCAGCAAACACAGACGTGACATGTTGTGAGTGCACAGGAGCCTGGGACTGCTCGCTCCAGGATTCATCACAAACAGCGAAACACTCCAAGCAGAAGTTCAGATAAAGAGAAGTTAAAAAAAAAGAAATCAACTCAAAGACTAAGGTAGAAAAAGCTGCGTCGGAAATAAAAAAAGATAACTTATTCATTTCAAAAATATTTTAGCAGGCTGGAAGTTAAACGAACTGGAACATACGGCACTGATTGAAATGTAATTTATTACTCATCTGAGATCACACGTATTACATATATGAGCAAAATGATCCTCCTTTGCATGTCTGTCCTTCTCCCTGTGTATATATAAATATATATATATTTAACATAACAGTTTCTAAGTCCATCTGCAAACAGCTTATCCATCCCTTCACACCAGCTCCTATTGCATTTAGGCTCAGTAA
Organism: Myiotriccus ornatus; assembly: GCA_036023395.1. NCBI lineage: Eukaryota > Metazoa > Chordata > Aves > Passeriformes > Tyrannidae > Myiotriccus > Myiotriccus ornatus. The sequence goes on along the minus strand of JAYRBT010000178.1, from coordinate 1,628,427 downwards.
ACACAGCCAGGTATATCCTGCACCTCCACTCCTGCCATCAGGAGAAAGGCACTGGATTAAAAACAAACCCAAAAAAAAATCCAAGTTTGAAGTTATGTCACGTTCTTGAGCCTGATAAAGCCAGAAGTGAAATAAGAAGAGACATATTTTCGTTTAAAAAGGTAAACACAATTCAATCAAAATAATTAGTTAAGTCAAAATCACTTGGTAACACACTGGGCAGATAACAGGTAACAAAATTTATCACTTATATGCTTCTATTGTAAAACTGTAATTGGTGGGTTTTTTTTATTACCAGATGGTCCATTTGTAGTGCCAGCTTTATTCTTTGAAAAGGTTGGAGATTTGGGTGATAAATTACTGATTTCTTTTTGAGCAGATGACAAAATGAACAAATCAGTTAGAAATTTTTTAAATGCAGCTCTAACAGTTGAAGAAGGAGTGAGTCTCAGCACCACACAGCCTATAAAATTGGGGGCTGTACTTGTACACATGACTAAGGACTTCTATTATTATTATCGTTAATTTTTTAAAAATTATTTTAAAACCCCAAAACCAGACTCTCCTGCAAATGCTGAAATACCAGTAACAAAAGCAACACTAACTCTTGCCTAGAAAAGTAAAAAAAACCAACCCCAAACACTGGCCATAAACCACAGCTATTAAAGCCTGAAGAGGATTATCAGAATTTCAGGAGGGCGTTGTTCCAAGACTAGAACTTTTTACTGAACTTTCTTTTTCTTAACCATAGTTTTCTCATCGAAACATTAAATTTCAGAGGATTTTTTTGCTTGTTTTAGAGATTCAAAGGTGCCTGTGAGTAAAATACGAGACACAATTCCACTTGAAAAGCTTAAGATACACAGACACGTGTAACATCTTGTACACGTGTCTCTTCACCCCTTTTCACTTGCACTTTTGCTCGCACCCCCTCCAAGATTTACGCTTCTATTATCTTCTACTTTTTTAATGCATTTAATAAAAATCTTTTGAGCCTTTAATACGGTCAAACCAGCAGCAGCAATTATTTATTTCTCTGGGGCTTCTGCATGCGCAGAAGTTGCTTTCCCAAGAGAAAGCAAAAGCATTTGTTTATTTATAAGCAGAGGTTTTAACCGTGTATTTACAGTACTTATTCTTAAATAAAGCAGCCGCTCAACACAACAGTTTAAAATGCTGGATTTTGCTTCAGCCGGGCGAGAAAAATTACCTTACAGCTTCATTTACCAGCAGAAGAGTTACCTGGAAAAGTTACAACTAGTTTTTAAAAAAGTGCTGGGTAAGCCCCACGAGAAGACACAGGGCCTGCAGCAAACATCCCTTCCGACACTCCCAGCGATGCTTTAATTTCCTCTCTGCGTTGGATAAGGCTGATTATTTAGTTCCTGGTGGTTTAAAGCCATCCTGGGGATTCGAATCTGGGCGTTCATCGCTCGTTATGTGCCAGAGAAACAGCTACAGCAGGGAGGGAATTAAATTAACTCAGCATCCAGCAGGTCAAAGCCCCAGCCGCAGAACATCACAAACCACCCAAAATTTAAGCAAGCCAATACTCCACACCAAACTTTACTTCCACTTACATCAATCAAAAAAAAAAAAACCCACCAAAAAATTACCAAAAACCAAACCAACCAAACAAAAAAAACCAAAACCCAAGAGTAACACAGCTGAAAAGAGAACCAGGCGAATGGCATTTACAGCTGATGAGATCTGCCTCGCTAAGCTGGAATAAAAGGCAATTTCGCGAGCGGAGCCCACGGGCTGCCCCTCGCACAATGCGGGGTGTGTTCGGCCCCAGCGCCGGGATGATGCCCAGCATTCCCATCCTTCCTTCCCCCGAGCAAAGGCCAGCATTCCCATCCTTCCCTCCCGGAGCAAACCATCTCCCCGGCGCAGCCGACAAAGGGAAGCTCTTGCTTATAAACAAGGGCAAGAGTATTGAAAAATCCACGGCGAGCAACTACGAAGAGTAAATAAAACCCTCGGGCTGCCTGAAAGGGGCTTTGTCCTCCGCGGCCGCTGCGAGAGAATCGCTTCGGAAGGGCCCTTTCTCTGCCACCAGACGGGATGTTCACACCCCACCACCCAGCGCCCTCGGTGCCCACGGAGAACGCGGGGCAGGACTCGCTGGGAAAAGAACACACCGAATCTCTCTCTCCCGAAACTCGCACCTGCGGAACAGCCGCTGTGGAGGAATGCGGGAAAGCGCCAGGAGCCTGAACCCGAGGGTTGGTTTGTCTGCTAGGACAGACAAAAGGTATTCAAGATCCCCAAAAGCCTGAATTGCACCCGAGCACTCTGTGTTTCAATCTTTTTTTTTTTTCGTTAAATCGTATCTTTAATCAGACACCTACTATCAGACCTGGTGGATCTAAAGGTCTCCTCCCACGCAGTGCACTAAAAGCTTTATGATCCCACTTGGCAAACACCGCGTCAGACAGAAACAGGCCGGCCAAGCAAAGAGCCTAAGCAGCGTCTAAACTGAAAAGGCCACGAAGAAACCCCACCTGAGAGTCTGCGACACCAGCACAGCCTGGAGCCGGCATCGCCTCAGGATCCCAGAGCACCTTTTCAAATCACGGTGCTTACAAAGAGCACTTAAAAAGAGCCCCGAGGGCTCCTTCCAGCCCGGGGGGGTGCCTGGTCTGGGTAGATTTGCCACATGTCAGAAGTCAGTGGTCGTAGCCTGGCCCCTGCGACTTAATGGCTTTATCCAGCACCTGGATGAGGACAGCAAGTGCCACACACCCGTAATTCCATAGCCTCGCAGCCTCACCCCGCCAAGGCTCGGGAGAGGGCTTATCCCATACGCGGGCGAGTGACGTTGTAGGGCAAAGGCTCTATTTGCCCACCTCCCCCGGAGGAAAGAGCCGCGTTTCCATACGCGCACGGACGACTTTTACCTGCCCGACTTCCAACTCCTGCAGCTCCCCATCCGCCAAAACCAGTTTGTCAGTCCCTAGGGAAGGTCGGGGCGCTGCCACGGGCGTGACACCCGCCACCTCAGCCGCGGAAACATCCCCCGATTGCCAAAGCCCGGGGCCCGGCGCGGGGGGACCCCGCTCCCCGGGGGGGGGGGTGACGCGGGGCCGCGGTGCGGGACCCCCCGCTCCGAGCCGAGCCCCCCGCACAGCCCCGCCCGCCGCTCACCCAGAAGAAGGTGGAGTAGGCGATGAGGCTGAGCTTGAGGCAGAGGTAGGAGAGCGTCCCGCAGTACCGCGCCTGCTCCGGGTCCCCCGCCGCCATCCTCCCTCCGCGCCGCCCGGCCCGCGGCACCTGCCGCCGCTCCCGCCGCTCCCGCCCCTTCCCGGCTGGAGCGGGGCGGGCCCGGGGGCGCCGCCGCTTCCGGAGCGGGACCGGCGGGGACACACACGGACGGCGCCGGGGAGGGAGCGGGGGGCCTCTCCGGCTGCGGCTTGCTTTGTTTTTCCGCTTGCCTTTTTTTTTTTTTTTTTTTTTTTAATTCCCAATTCCGCCGGCAAACACGCCTGGCCGCTCGGTCGGGGTTATCCCCGCAGCTGGAGACGGCAGGAAAAGCAGATCCGGCTGCTCCGCGCCCACCCCCCCTCCAAAACCTCCGCGGTCGCGACTGAAACAGCCCGGACAAAAACACTTCGGTGGGAAGCTCCTGCTGCCGGTGGGCGCCGGGATTTTGGGTCGAGCATCCGTAAACGCGGCAAAGCAGGACCCCTAAGTGCTCCACCGGCACGGTGGAGCAATACCGGGGCGTTTACCTCTCGTTGTAAGACCCACGCGATTGTCCAGCACGTCCTGCAAATAACAACAGTTAGTGGGCGTTTCGCACTGGCCACGTTTTCTGCCTGCTCCGAGGTTTATCCACGTCCCGCTGCTGTGACAGTGGGACAGCGCTGGGTCTGACACGGCGATCATGAACTGCAAACGCCGTTCATGCCTCCGAGATGAAATAAGCCCTTTCAAGCCCGCAGCGCTGCACTCCTGTCCCACAAAAGGCTAGTTTTCCCCCAGGGGAAAAAAAAGTCTCATTCAAAGTGGCAGACAACTGTCACAGAGTTGGTTGTTGCACCCTGGCCCGGAGCAGGGACAGATGGCGTTGAAAATCAGCGTCTGGTGTCAGAGGAGATGAAGTGGGGCAGCATTTGTCCTTAAGTTACCTAGGAAAGAGACTGGAAAACCCCCGAGCTGGGTACGTAAAACTGTGTAAGCAGTCAGTGACATGGCATTTCGTTAGGTCGTACAATATACCAGAACCTTGTTTATCAATATACCAGAACCTTGTTTATAAAGGCTAAAAAATATCCCTGGAAAATTCCTGTTATAAAAAGCACCATGGCTTTTCCACGCAGTGCTACATTCTGCTTCTGGGAAACAAATAACCCAGCCCAGGACCCATCCGGTAGCTCTTCACCTCTAACGTTTCTGACAATAATACAATGCCCCAGAGCATTCATCCTCTAAAATGTTACAACTTCAATTTTCAGACAGATTTGCAAACATCCCTGACACTTACCAGCAGTGTGCAGCCTGGAAATAACATCACATACCGTGTAAGTGCTGCGAATTGGACTCTGCCACAGGTTCTTCATGTCTCGTGGGTGTCATCCCCATCCAAACATGTTCCTGTCACTTGGACATCTTCCTTGTTTGAGTATTTAATTAAATTTATAGTTTTGGTGTGACTTTCTTAATGCCTTGCCTTGTCATTTGTGCTGATTTCTGCAAATAAAATTTCAGGGCATGTCCAGCTGGATGGGGAAGCTGATTAAAAGGAGTGTCCGTTTTCCTGTTGTTTTCACTCTGAACGGAGCCAATGCATCCAAACAGGTTCCTGTTATGAAACTGTATGAAAATAATTGACTAATCTCTTTCTTTGCCTAAATCCCAGACTTTGTCTGTACATAGAAATGACAAGATTTCTGGACACAGTTAGGACAGTTCAGCAGCAAACAGTGGTTAAAAGTAAGATGTTATGAACTGCCTGTGGTGCTGAGGGTCCTTCTTGGTTGTGTTCTCTCCCTCTCAGTCCAAGGCAGCACAGAGCAGCAGTTTTCCAACAAGGAGTCTGGCATCTCTGCCAGCACTGAGGGAGATCCTGCATTACAGCATCTGCTCCCGGGACCATCCCATAGCTCAGTTAGTGGTGGTTTTGTTCATGTTAAGGATCAGTAACTTCCACATTTCCTCACTCATCTCCAGTGCTACCTACCGGGGTTGTCCTAAGGACAGTCATCAAAAGCCGTGGAGTGCAGAACATTTGACCCAGGGAATCAGGAGCGCTGCGGAAGAGGAAGTGAACCCACAGCCCTGCCTCAAAGTGTGTCAGAAAGACCCAAAGCTTATCAGAGCTACCGAGAGGAATTTCTCTGCTTCCTTCCAGCCCGTGCCTGGCTGATAAAGCTGCAGGCCAGCTGCACTTTCCCCCACCCAAGGTGGATGCTCATGGTCCTGCTCTCAGACCTGTTCCCTGGACAAAGGTTCTTCCTCCCAAAGCAGAGTCCAACTTGCAATACAATTAAACCCTCTGCTGCCTGTATTACCTTGTATTATGTTTCCAAAACACAAAACATTCCTCAGTCACCCTTCCTGACCTTGCAGAGCTGCATCTTTTGTTTGCATCTCTCACCCTTTGCTCAGACCTGGGATCAGTGACTCAGCACAGGAACATTCGGCCTTGAACAATCCTGCCCGTAATAAAAACAACAGTGAAAACAGCCAAACCCAAAACCCCTTCTCCCGGATAGTCCCCTTCTCTGGTACAACTCCAAAATCACTGGAGAGATGGGTTTTACCCCAGGCAAATGTAACTTCCCTAAAGAATTTGGAGCCCACCTTTATCAGAAATCACTCCAGTTTTCACGTCAAAAGGTTGATAGCACACACTAAGTCATTGGCAGGGCTCCAGGGTGATAACCTTGTCAATGCACAACCAGCAAAGGAATAAAAGATGTGGGTGTGGATAAAGGAAAGCAAGCCCCTCCTGACTCCTACAATGAAATATTGACCAAAGGGTGACTGCTCTCCGATTATCACCCGAGTAACAGATCAGGAACCGGGGCAGATGGTTCAGAAGAAGGTTCCTAGGAAACCTGGGCACCCTGACAGTCTTCAAAGTCCGCCAAGAGAGGTTATGGTTTCACCACTGGAAGGTCAATAAGTACAGTCCTTTTTCCAAGTGCTTGCTTATGTTTTGCTTCCCATGACTGATAAAGCACTTAAGCTGCGCTCCCACCTAAACATATGGAGGGTTTTGCTCAGGTTCTCCTTGGAATTTGCAGAGATTTGAGAGGTGAAGGAAAAGAAAAAATCTGAAGAACACTATTAGCTGTTGAACTCACGTTGCAAATCAGGAACAGCCCTCCTGGAGACTGTGCACAGAAAGTGAAAGGTCCATAAGCTGCTTAATGAGGTGTCAGAGGAAGACTTTGAAGAAGAGCCTGGAACAGCTTTGCAATGCATGCTGGAAGGTATGGACAAGTGTGTTTTTGCAGTTCCTGGGTAGGGAAGTGAGAGGGATTGCCTGCAGGGAAGTGAGTGGGATTGCCTGCAGGGAAGTCCATTGTGAAGAGGAGGAGATATGTAGTACTGCAGGTACTGATTTCTCACAAAACAACACTTGGGTAATACCATATCTGCTTTAAAGAGTTGCAGGGGTTAGGTGATGGGTTATCTCAAGGCTGCCTCCAGAAATTAATGAAGGAAGGAAAGAGTCCAGGCTGAGCTGGTTGAGGGGATCCTGAATGGATGAATACTGCCCTGTTACAGGAGAGCCTGCCACAAGCTGCAGCTCCAGGACCTGGAAAAACTACTGCCCTCCCAGCACCCTGCACGCTTTCTTAATCCTGAAAAAAGGTTTTCATCCCTGAAGTGCTTTCAGCTTCCAGGAGAGCAGGCACGAGCCAGTGCCAAGTACTCTTGGGAATCTCAACCTCGGTTTGTTGCTTATGCTTCTGCTCTGAACTTAAGAGCTGGCATCGAGCAAGAACCTGTGCTCCGAGCAGAGTCAGGGGTTCCTCTTCCCTGGGAGGACCTGAAACTCCTGCTGGTGTGAGGGCACTACATTTCTAGAGCACACCCTGGGAAAGGGGATGCAGCCACCTGAAAAGGAGGACCCTGCTGAATTGCATTAAATGCACTTTCTCTCTTGCTGTGAGAGCTTGTGGCAAAACCAGGGAGGGTCCTGGAAACTCAAGGATTGCAGGACTGGTAAATCTGGCAAAGTTTACCTTTGCACTTATGCCTGTACAGTGCTGATACAGCAGCATGACCATTTCAGAGGTTATTAAAAAGGGGAGGGGGGGAAACTTCAAGTACCACTTTACCACATTTCATTTGATGTCGGTTGTTTAGTTTTTCCCCAGAAGAGACTCCACCTCCTTTCAAAGTCCCCTTAAAACCTGTAGAGATTTTTATCCCAGTGCGACTCCTGCCTCGCGTTCAGCAGTTACACAGGGAAAGAGAGGCAAACGTCCTCAGTCCTGCTGCAGAGGATTCAGACCCCTGGTTCTTTGGAAAATCCCTGCCCTGGAAACGAATTTCCACTTGGATTGAAGTGTTTTATGGCTTGATACTTCTATTTGTATTTTCTTGACCCTAAAAGTAATCTAAAGGAAGGCACCGCTTGTCGCTGACCTGGATAACGCTTTCCTTCCCTCCATCTTTTTTCTTCCTTTTCAGAGGACGAAGAAACTCAAGGGATAGAGTTGTTTGTTAGGTTTTGCTCTCCGAGTAGAGGTTAAAATGCCAGGGAAGGAGGAGGACGCCCTCGGCATCGCTCATCTCCTCCCGGAACTGCACTGCACCACCTGGAAAACGGGATGAGAGGACGAGGCGCCTCAGCCCCACATCTTTTTAACAGCCCTTAGTTACGTGCACGGAAATTCACACCACCAGCACCTACTGCAGGAAAATGAGCAAACGCCAGAAGATTTTCCTTTACGCCCAGATGAAGTAGAAAACCACGGGCATGTTGTCCGTTTTTAATGCCAGCAACGTTTCCCAGGCTGACTCCCTCGAAGACAGCGGCAACTGGACATGGGCTACCCAGTTCACCCAGCCAGGGTGGAGAATTGCTCTGTGGGCTATCACCTATTCCTTCATCATTATCACATCCATCGTTGGCAATGCCACCATCATCTGGATTATCCTTGCACACAGGAGAATGAGGACCGCTACCAACTACTTCATCGTGAACCTGGCTCTTTCGGATCTGCTGATGTCTGCTTTCAACACCATCTTCAATTTTATTTACGCCAGTCACAACGTCTGGTACTTCGGCGAGGAATTCTGCAGGTTTCAGAACTGGTTCCCCATCACTGCGATGTTTGTGAGCATTTACTCCATGACAGCCGTGGCTGCAGAGAGGTAAGAGGAGAATGGAGAAGACAAGGTCCAAAAAATCCCCTGTAAGTCATAAAAAAAAATCACTGCAATACTTCGTGAGATTTGCCCCCACGTACTGTGTCAGGGGCCTTATCAACAAAGTGGGAGAAATGCCAAACTAGGGGGTTTGATGCTAATTATGATGTGATCTTCTATTTTATCCCTGGCCTGAATCACACCCAAATCTGTAACTAGTGGAAGTGGCTGGTATTTTGTTGTTCCCACATTATTGACTGTAAATTGTTTCCCAGTCATCCTGCAAACTCTTCTGTGGGTTTTGGGGTTTTTTATGTTGTTTCTTTTTTTAAACCATCAGAAGGATATTTCCAGAGAAATGAGAATGTGCCGTGGGATGCTGAAAGTATTAGCATCCTCGATCCTGCTGTGAGTCCAGCAAAACACCACAAATAATGGGAATTAGATCAGAAACGGCAGAGTCTGCTCCCATAGTTCACTAGAATGACTTATTCCAAGAGGGAGGGAAGTAATAACAGTGATTTTGTTTGACTTCTGGGGTAATTTGGTACTTTCATAATATTCTCTTCTGCCTGCCAAGTCACTTTTACTTGAGCTTAAATTTGTGGAGTCTGGCTGTGTTTACAGCTCATTGTTAAATAACACGGAGCTGTTTTTCTTTCTGATAGAAAGTGGCCAAAAGCTCGTGGGAGTTTCCTCTCTTGCGGGCGGTGGTGTGTACAAGAAGTAGAGGAGGTCAAGCTCCCTTCTAGGCTTTCTACCCTCCTTCCTTCCATCCTTCCTGTCTTCCCTCTCTTACTTCCACTCTCTGCCTGGCGCCGGGAATATCTCTGCCTTTTCCATCCTGCGTCCCTGCCACAACCCCGCGGTGAAAATCTTCCCTGGGACGGCCAAACCCAGCACCCAGAAACACCGGCAGCCCTTTATCAAGCCCTGCTGTTGACTTTGCAGTTTCCTGCAGGTTCCCTCTGTTCCTTATCAAGCAGGGCCTTTCCATCTCCCTCGGGAGGGCAGCCCGTGTGCCCGTGGAGCCATCCAAAAACTGTCCCGCCCCGCACGCAGCTCGTTCACACCGGCACATGCAGCCTCGGGGGGAAAAAATCAATACACAAATCGCAACAGGCAAACAGACTAGGAGAGGAATGAGGGCTTTCCCCCTTCCGTAATTCCCGCTGAAACCCGTGCCGGAGCTGGGGACACGGCACAGGGCAGGACAGTGGCCCCTGCGGCCGCTGGAAGGAGCGCTCACAAGCGCAGGGATGGGGATGAGCGACGTGTTTGCCAGCCTGCAGCTGTCCAGATGGAAGCAAATCCCTATTTGGAATCAACGGCAACTCGCTTTTAGTCTCGAATACGCTTTTGCCGCTCCTGGCTTTAAATCGAGGGTTGTTGCTGACTGCTGGTTTTTATACACCTGGTCTTCCAAAGAATACTATTTTAAAAAAGCCATTTCAACCTGTCTTCATGCATCCCTGCTCTTGTTCCTTGGGGAATTTTTGGTGGAAGCACCTACACAGCCAAAATCTCCTTAGTCACGTGGCACAGACCAGAAAGAAAACTTGGCACCTCACTGCAAACCATATTTAGCTGTTCTTTGCTTAGTCTTAAAATAGACCCTGACACGGTCCCCTGGAAACTCGCCGCTTCCATTTATTGTTATGAGAACTCGCCCACTCGGGCTCCGGTGTTTAACTGCGGCAAAACAATGTCTTTCGAAGCAGTTTATTGTAAGGCAGGAGGCTTAGGAATGACAGCTCTGGGTCATCTTGGGCTCTGTGGAAAAGTCCTCGGTGATACTGGGTTTAGGATCACCCTGTTTCCCCATTCCAAGCTGCTCTTTCCACTGCAGTGCTCCAGGCACAAATGGAGCTTATCAGTTTCCCAGTTAGCAAAGGCTCCTAGGACCTGTTTGGGAAGTGCACAAGCATGCCCAAAACGGTCTACATGGGGTGAGGACCAGAGAAAGGTGCCAGGACTGTGGTCCCAGCATCCTGGGATGTCGCACGGAGCAGGGCACAGAGAGAGAGCACAGGGGGCACGAGCGGCAGGGGGGCAAAAGCGGCGCTGCCACGGCCAGATCATCTCAGCAGGTGTGGTAAATCTCCCAATTTTAGCTCACCTAAGATCCCAGCTCACCCCTGGCCGAGTGGAAAGCCTCCACCCAGCAGCCCTGTAACACTCTGACGTGGGCTGTGACAGCACAGGGACTGGCATCATCTGTTCCCAGGACTTGCCATTCACTGGGAGCCACACATCATCACTTCAGGCGCTTCTGTGGGCAAATACCCCGGAGAATATTCACCACTGGATTCCTCCCTGAGCAGACTCGAGCGCTGTGTAACGCTGCTTACAACAAGCTAATGAAAAGCGAGGTGACATGAAAATTTTATAGCTAAATAAGGCTCTGCTTCCACGCAGCCCCGTCCTGCAGAGCTCCCTCCCACCGGCCTGGCCAAGGGGCAGCACAATTTGCCATGATTTTTGCAGTGAAAACTCGGGAGGCAACAGGCATTTGCCACTCTGTTTTGCCTCTGTAACAACCACGACAAAGAACGGGGGAAGCACGACAAGAAATGCATAATTGATTATGTACTTGTTACGACACCAGGTGTTTCCACACGGGGAACTTAAAACCACAGAGTGCCCCGGGCTCATGAGTAACCCAAGAGTCAGAAGTGCTGTGAGGGCTCTGAGCAGGTGCGGGAAGGAGACGTCAGCACTTCCCTTCCACTGCAAGCACAAGTGCTCTGGCATTTACAGGCAGAGGTGGATAGCACACGTTTTCCACAGCTAAAAATCAGTGGGGAAAAATTCAGGGTAACGGATACTCAAGACCTCAGTCTGCTCTTGAGGCATCAGAGATCTGCATACTTAGGAGGAAACAGCACACTTGGCCGTGCTTTTTTTTTGGGTAAAGAATTTGAAAAATTAATTAAGAAAAAAAAAAGATGATACTTTTTAGAAGGGACTGACATGACAGGACAAGGGGGAATGGCTTCACACTGACAGAGGGGAGGGTTAGATTGGATGTTAGGAAGAAATTCTTCCCCTCTTAGGGCAGTGAGGCCCTGGCACAGCTTGCCCGGAGAAGCTGTGGCTGCCCCATCCCTGGAAGTGTTCAAGGCCAGGTTGGACAGGGCTTGGAGCCCACTCGGGTGTCCCTGACCATGGCAGGAGATTGGAACTAGGTAATCATTAAGGTCCCTTCCAACCCAAACCATCCTGGGATTCCATGAAAAATTCCACAAGGGGAATATTTGCAAAGACCACATGCGGAAGACGTAAGATGATTGCTTCCTCCCCAAACCAGAAGCATCCACCCACATGGGTTTAATGTCTCCTGCCCTAAGACCTGCAGTCATTCTCTTCGGAAAGGATCCAGTTCCGTGATTTATGGCCCGGAACCTCCCAAAATGTCTGCATCAATAAAGCCCACCACACAGTCCCGCTGAGTTTTCACACTTGCTCCGTGTGCTGCACAGGTTACCAACGTAACAGTAAAAGCCTTACCTCCGTTTCTTGCAGGTACGTGGCCATAATTCACCCCTTCAAGCCCAGGCTCTCGTCTGGCAGCACCAGGCTCATCATCGGGATAATCTGGCTGGTGGCATTTGGGTTGGCCTTCCCGCAGTGCTTCTACGCCGAGATCCTGACAGACAATGGAACCACGAAATGCATCGTGGTCTGGCCTGACGACGTGGGATCCAAGCACCAGCTGACGTAAGAGAAACGATAACCCCCCTCCCCCCGATCCGGGCAGAAGTTAACTAAGGAAATTATTTCCATCTCAAACTGGTGGTTATGGGGAGTGCTGGGAGAGAAGCCAGTGCGAAAAGTCTCTAAACAAGCATTAAAGGCTGGTTGCAAAAATTGTGGATTTCTTCCCCCCCACTGGGTCAGGAGGAAACTGGGTATCTTTAATGCTGAGAAGCCATGCAGTTAGTTAAAAATTATGCTGCTCTTTGGGAGGGGAGGGGGGAGGAAAGGAAAATAAATCCTGAGAGGAGCACGTTTCAGACACCCTGAGGTTTTTTAGCCTGATTTATCTGAGCACGCATCTGCGCTCCCAGAAGTTCCTTTGCCTCACAGAGATTTCCTCCTGCTTTAACACAAGGTTGTTCAACCAGATGAAACAAGCCATGCCCCCACTTGTAGGGGATCTGCTGTGATTACCCCTTATTCAAAGCATGTGATACACACAGCAGCTTGAGAAATTTATCAAGCAAAACCTATTTATGCAAAGTAGCGATGGAAGAACTGCAGAAAAGGAACAAATCGATTAATAAAGTGGAAACGATTTTTCAAATCAAAACCAAGCGCTAAACCCCCTGAGTTCTCTCTGCGCTCTGAATGCTTTTGCCCAGCTCCATGCACATTTTTCCTTGCTCAGCCTTGATCTCTGGCAGACAGCTGGATGCCTCCTAAGGTCAGTTATTACCAAACTGACAGGTTTTCACACCAGTACGTGCCGAGTTCCGGGAGCTTCACATAATTTTGGCCAAGCTGCAGCGTATTCAGTCACTGATGGCCAGTTGTCCCCAGCGTCACAGAAGAGCAAAGAGTAAAATCAGGCTCACATCACGTTGGGTGATGCTCCCCCTGGTTGGTGGCCCTCGGCACACGGTGCGGAGCGCAGCGTGCCAGGCTCCAGCCAGCTGACAAGGTGGGAGAGTAGCTAATCACTTACGGATGAGTCACTGATGACTCTTTCATTCAGATGAACAGCGTGAGGTTTACTTCTCCCACATCCATGGTTTGGGAAGGCTTGAAGCAAGTTTCCCAGCATGCCAGCAAAACCTCTGTGGGCCGGAAAGTCTGTGGGCCTGAACGTGGCAAATAGTGGGGGCAGGTTCTTTTTGGCATCCCCAGCTGAAGAGCAGCAGCTCCTGACCACAACACGTCATTCACTAACTCCCTGAACAGCCTCAGATCTGCACGTGTCAGCACCTCTCCTAGAAAGGAATTTGGAAGCACTGCTCCCCAGAAATCAAACTGAGCGATGGATTTGCTGGGACAGGTGCCTGCAACACAGACCACGGAGAAAAAATTCATGTGCTAGTCCAAATAATGAGGGACAGAAATACTAAGAAACCCAAAGAAAACACTGTGACTTCCAGTGCCTGAGAAATACTGGATATGAAGGGAATGAATCCGTAGAAGTTTAACCAGAATAAAGAATCTTAACCACAGAGGATTTTTCTTTTTTTCTGGTGACAGCTTAACTTTGCAGTGGAGCAGTAAAGCTACGAGACTAAAAGTTGCTTTTTGCATGTGCTCAAGCTTAGGAAGAGGATGTAAGCTTCCATTCTCTCCTCCTGCCTGGATGGGAACCCTAAAAGGGCTTTGCTGCACTCCACATGCATCACCAGACCTTTAAAAGCAGCACTGCTCTGAGGACAACTGGAAAAGGTGGAAGACGGGCAGGGACAAACTCGCCACATGTCACAAATACAACATTTTTTATATGGAGCCAGTGCTCTGGTATTTGCAGCCCCCCCCCCCCAAGGAGCAAACACCACGCAGGGCCCCAACACCCCTTTTGGCAGCACTCTCAAAGCAGCTGATGTGGGAGTAACCCCAGAGCCCTGTCATATTGAGACAGACCATTTGCACCCACCCAGCCTTTTGGGGTCACTGCCAGCAGCCCTCCTGCCTAGTCCTAGTTTTCACGCTGTTTATGTTAATTTGACAGCTGCTGTAACTCAGTGAGCAGGTTGTTCCCTTCCCATAAATGGTGCTTGCTTAAAACAATCAACCTCCAGCACGAGGGAACCAGCAGAAGTTCGTGGGGTAACGTGGAAAGCTGGGAAGGGCTGAGGTAAAATAGATGTCAGTGCTTTCGGCTGGAGCAGTAACCATTAGGCTGCTGGTGATACCTAACTGTGCACACACAAATAGAAACAGCCAGCTACACAAAGACAGGCAATACTCCTTCCTCACTCTCTGCATCTTTGTGCACACTCTCAGCAGCCTTTTGCTGTCCCCCATCCAGGTTTTTTCCACTGTTGCCACTGTTGCATTCATCAAGTTCCTGTATCATTTTTGGACTGTTCCTTTGCCGTTCCTGTGATTGAAAGGCTGGTAGTTGTAAAGCCACGAGTTTCAGCCATCCCTCCCTCCTGACTGCAGTGGGACAGCAAAGATCAGTGCAGGTGACCATGGACTGTCACCCTCTGCTAAAAGATAAGTTATGTTACTCTGTCTCGAAAGAGCAAGGACTCCTCATCACACCACAGGACAGATGAGGTTTTGCTGTTTACAGAAGTCTCCGTAACAACGTTTGTAGTCGAAATTTCTGCTTCGTGGCTGAAGCTGATGGGAACCAGCCATACTTGTCCAAAAGACAATTTCTGAAAGAGCCCTCCGAGAGCCGTTCCGACTGTGAAAAGCCGCTTGTTCTTCTCTTTCAGGTACCACATTGCCGTGATCGTGTTGATTTATTTGCTGCCTTTGGTGGTGATGTTTGCTGCGTACGGCGTCATAGGAATCACTCTGTGGAGCAGCGCAGTTCCAGGCAGCCACCTCCACAGAGTCCGCTACGAACACCAAGTGAACGCCAAAAAAAAGGTCAGAAGTGAAACTTAAAAGTGATTCCCCTCAGCACACCAGCCCTGCTGGCTCCCGTTCCAAAAGGGAGCTTGTGGGCAGTACAAAATCTCGTGGGATCGGGCACGAAAAGTGAACAAAATGTTTTGGGTCGGGGGTAAAGAGCATCCCCCAGCAAGTTTGAAAAAAATGGTGATTACGTGCACCAGCCAGCCTTCAAGGAACAAAGGCTCCCAGCAGTCCTTAGAGAGTAAACCTGGTGCCCAGTGAGCCCACATGTTGCAGGATAAACCTGGCTAAAACTCCTGGCAGGGTGGAGAGGTTTCAGCACAACAGCCGTGTTCTCATTTCCCCACACATCTCTCCGTCGGAGCAGCGAGCAATTCCCCTGCAGGGACTCCAGTCGGTGCACCAGGAAACATTTGCCCTAACTCCCTCCCCGTTCCCAGTTTCCAACACCAGGGCCGGTTTCTTTGCCATAGCAGCCCAGGTCTACGTTCCATGCGTTGCACTTTGAGAGGGCAAACCAGACCCAAAACAAAAGCAGCACTTCCCATTGCCCCAGAAAGCTCAGACAATCACCCAGAGTGACAATCACCCAGAATAACCCCCTGGTTTTGTTTACTCCTAGTTTGTGAAGACCATGGTGGTGGTGGTGATCATTTTTGCTGTCTGCTGGCTGCCCTATCACTTATACTTCATCCTGGGGAGCTTTAAGGAAGACATCTACCAGCAAAAGTACATCCAGCAGGTGTATCTTGCAGTCTTCCTCCTTGCCATGAGCTCTACCATGTACAACCCCATCATATACTGCTGCCTTAACCAGAGGTGAGTAGTGTGCTCGCGTGTGCACAGAGAAAACAAAAACCTCCGCCGGAAAAAGCATAAAGCTCTGGAGGTGAGAACAGCTGTGATTTTCAACTGCAGTCCACAGCCTGAGCGGACAACTTAATTTATACTTCGCTGATAATGTCCGGGCACGCATGAGGGAGTCCCTGCGAAGCAGCAGCCGGGACAGCACAACCCCAGCGTGCCGAGAGATGTCCCTCTCGCTCTGTGCCGGCGTGTCGGGATGCGGGGCGCGGGAGCTGCTCCGGCTGCCCGTGCATCTCAGACAGCCTGCCATTTCACTGATCTTATATAGTTACTTAAAATACGTGGAAATCTGATCATAAACTCCTATTGCCCCTCCCTCTGTGGTTTTATACATTTAGTTCTTCACCTCACTGCTCTGATTTCAATAAAATTTTTTTATTTCCGTGGTCATCCACAGGTAGAACCAAGCCACGAGTTTGTTCATTCTCTGTGCAATTAAAAAGATCATTTCCCCACTGAATTTCTCTTCTCACATTTACAGGTTCCGTTCTGGTTTCAAGCTGGCCTTCCGGTGGTGTCCGTGCATAAAAGCGACTGAGAAAGACAAACTTAAACTCACGTCCCCCTCTCTTTACCAGACAACCCTCAGGAAGTCAAGAACAAGAAGTTTCAACACAGAAACTCAGCTGAATGAGAAAGCTAGGCCTGCCCTGAAAATTTTCTGAATTCTGGGATTTTCACGCCTGCAATTGCCCCAGGATTTCTGTAACCCTGTACCAAAATACAATGTCATTTTCCTATTAAACTCCTATTAACGAGCGAATCCTCCACACAGTTAACTGTGGAGCCTAATCTGGAGAGGGAGGCTCTCTGAACAGTCAGCAGCCAGGGGTGGGCTGCCCTCTGGTTCGGTCAGTGCTCACGGATCCAATCTGAATCCTTTCCCTCCTATTTAGTCCTAACAGCAGCCTGAGCCAGCCCTCTTTTCCCAGATAGTCCCTTCATCTGCTCTTTCCAGACTTACCCCATATTTATTGTCACTGCTCTTCTCTTCTCAGATATGAAAATAAAGGCTGAAACATGTCATCTTCCGAGCCTGAGGCATTATGTGCAGGCATGCAAAACAGGAGGAGCTGAAATAGAAACATTGCATACGAGTAATACAGCATTTAATACTGTTGTGACCTCATGATCACCTTCACCTCTCCCACAGGTTTGTGAAGAATATCACAGAATCAAACCTCAGCGATTAAAAAGCTCCTATAGTGTCAACAAGATCGTCATTTGAAATAGTCCCCTTTGCTCTGGGAAAGCAAAACTGCAAAGTGCTGCCGAGCTTAAATTCTGCAGTAAACCCAGAGAGATTTGTGGCTTGAACTGAAAGAGGACTCGGGGATATGATTTTCCCAGGCCTGTTTCAATACAGGAACCCATAAATATTTCTTCCTTGTCCACTTCTCCCCCTCTCTGGCTGCTGGGGAGAACAATTAAGTTATGCAGAGGCCCGACAAGCTTGTCCCACTAACGGGACAAGAGCCCGGGGCTGTGTGCCCTTCTGGAAGAGTTCACTGTTTGCTCTCATTCCAGCAGTAGTTTCTAGTCCAGATGTTTCCTGTCCAGCCCTCCGACCTGGCCACCTGCTCCTGCCGAGGCTGTGCTGCTGCTGTGGGCAGGGGCACAGGGGGAGCAGCGAGAAGCATTTACAGGCAGCCCCCAAGTGCAAACCAGGCTGGAGGGGGGCAAAGACTCCTGCTCTGAGGAACTGCAGGACACCTGCACAGTTCACTGTTTGACAGACAGAAGCTGCACCTCCCCCTGCCCAGCTGATGGCATTCTAAGGCACTTTCCTAAGGCAGAGCTTCTTGGAGCTAACAGGCCCATCTTAAGCCTTCCAGCCTTCCCCTCCACCTGCCATCACACTGAACAGCCAGCCAGAGCCTCTTCCAGGTGTCACCCTGTGCTGCCAGCGCACCCCCTGGGCAGCCCCTGACAGGCCCCAGTGTCTGCTGACAGCTCGAGGCATCTTCCTCTCGTACGGTGCAGAAAGCACAGGGTGATTTCTTCCGGCTGCCAAAGGAATTCCCCGTGCTCTGGCAGAGTCCCACGGCAGATCCTGAGCTTCCATCCCACAGGAACAGCAACAGTGAAGGGAGCACAGACACTCAGAGCCCCCGTTACACTGGGAAAAATGCCTACAGGCTACATTACTGCTGTGATCCAGGAGGTAACAGGAACACCACGCTCCACAGCAAACACAGGCAATTCTTCATATAAATACAGACAGGATTGAATACCACGCAGCAGTGAAGACCTCCAGGGCAGCACTAAATCCCTCCTCTGCATGGTCTCTCGTGCCCTGAGCAGCAAAGCAGGGCCTGCAGTCAGCAAAGGAAAACGCTTGAAGAATCTCATTTTTAAGGCAAAGGAACGAACAAAAATCACAGAACGGGGTTCAGAAGTTCAGAAACTCTTTATTTTGCCTTCTGCTATTTTCTTAAGAAAACAAAACAAAACAAAACAAGGTCTGCTTGTTTTAAAACTCATTCAAAAGGCTTCTGAGAGAACCCCCAGAGGAGGAAGGAGCAGATGACATTACAACAGTGGTATGCAAATGGTCTTTTCCCCAAGAAATATAAGATTTTTGTGTTCATACTGCAGTAATTACAGCTTAACAATTAAGAGGACTCTGGTTTTTATTCACCAAGCCTAAAAGCTTTAAGAAAGACATCTCAGTCATTGCTGGGATAACATTGGAGACATTTCTTCAGACAGTTACAGCGTGTGACTCCCTTGGAACAGTTTCCTAGGGGTAAGGAGTAGTCTGGAAATGAAAATCCCACCAGGTCTCCCTTTGGGAAAAAACTGCTGTGTCTGATCAAGCACATCAACTGCGGTCCACGGTAGGAAAAGCTGCACTGTTAGAAACACAAACTCACTCCCTCTTTGTTATCAGCTGGATCCAGTAAACAAAGTGACCTATGCCAGCATCTCCAAAATTCACAGGCACCCTGAGACTAAGTTTAACTTCCACTTCTCATTCCCCTCTGCCCTGCACTGTGCCCAGCTGGCAGACGCCAAAGAGCTCCAAACCCAGGTCCCCAGGCACGGCTCACCCCACCCCTACAGCACCACCCACGACGGGCAGGCACAAGATCTGCAAACCTTCCAGCAATTCCAATGCAACGTGTCCCCTGTGCCCAAAAAGCTTCTCACCTTCTTCTGTCTCCCGTTCGGGGTCACAGCTGCACATCGAGGGTGTCAGACACTATTCGAGCTGTGACGTAGAACGGGGTGTTGGAGCAGCACAGCTCGAGTGTGTGCAAAAGGGGCTTTCACCTCCAACAACTCCAACACGGGCCGTGCCAACCGGTGGTGTAGGAGCACCTGGCAGCAGGAGTCTGCAAACGTTAACCCTCTGCACGCAGGGAGCTCACCGACGGACACGATGCCTCCATCCCCGCGGATCTGCCAAAGCCCGATGCGATCACACCGCCCTCGGCGCGGCGGGCTGAGCTTTTCCTGCACTGCAGATCCCCCCGCACAAGACAGGGCACGAGGTGCCCCCAGACAAGCTCCGTGCCCCCTAAGATTTGGGCGGCGTCAGCGCTGTGCCTCTGCTGAGCGACATTAGGAAACACGAGGCACGGGGAGCTGGGGGAAATCCACCCCGTTTGAATCTGCCCCCGAATGCCCGGGAATGAAAACACCCACACAAAACACAGGCACCACCGGGATTAGGTTGCAGCTCTCCCTACACAATAGCTCTCCCCAAAGCACTAAGCCACCAGCCAACAGCACCTCTTCCAGAAAGAACCACTAAACACCAGTTAACGCACATCAAAAAAGTTTAATATTTTCACAAGTATCACGTAACACTAGTACCAGGGCTACTAGTGTGCAAAGTAAAAAGACCCTCTACCTTTGCAAAACCAGTTAGGCATGCAATTTTTCAGGTAGACACACACTTAAAGCTGCAATGACTGTTTGTGACTCACATGTTACTTTACAACATTCACTCACAGTGCACCATAATGCATATTGAAATGTTACTGATAGGTAGGGCAATCCAAATCTTAGAGGAGTGGAATGAGGACAAAGAGGAGTAGCCTGCAAATTTCCATCTACTTTCTGCAGGAAAAGGCGGTAGGGAAAACCATGCAGATATCTCAAATTCATTTTTGGTAGAAGAGCGGGAATTAAGGACTACTGTGTGGTCTCCCTCTTTGCAGAAAGTGGTGTGACTTGCAAATGTTACTCGACATTTACCTTCCTAACTGCTTCTCAGTTTCAGTAATGCAGCTGGTACGCGAGTATAACAATGGCATCGACTCGACAGAGGACAGGGGACACCAAGCGTGTACGACCTTCGCTGTTGCTTTCATCCTTGGAATAAGATGTGTCCAATTTGGGCTACCTGGTGGGTTGTCTACACACCCAGGTCCTCAAAGGCAAGATCAAAATCAAACCCTCCTATTCCTTCCTGAGCACTAACTCCGGTTGAGCGTTCGTGTTCTGAGTGATTGCCGAACGGTATTAAAGATTACAGCTCTGTGTGGAAGCCAATACCCATTTAAGGCGAGAGACGGCAGCGCCGCATCCGAGGGACGCGGGCGAGCTGCAGGTTCCGTGGAGGGGCAGCGGCGGTGCCCCGATCCAGACTGACAAGAAGAGATAGGAAATACTTTCTATAAGAACCCTTAAACAGAAGAGCACAGCACAGCCGCGCAGGGGCCGCCAATGTGCCGATCTCGCGGGTCTGGAGGTTCGGATTACCCCAATCACCAACCACTTGATTTTCCTCTTTCGGGGGTTTCTTGCCGAAACGCGACGGATTTCGCCCGCTAACACAACACCGCTCACAGAAGCAACGGGAAATACCAGTGGAACCAGAGCTGTGGGACAAGGGCATTCACTTTTACCACAGCAGAACAGGCATTGAGGAGGCAAGTAAGTTGCGGTGTGAAGTCCCGCTACAGAGTTACGTGCGCGCACAGTGCTGACACACCGTAATGTTTTCACAATCGCTTTAGACGGAACAACAGCGGGTAGATGTGCAGGAGGGAACTGCTGCTTCCCCTTCACTAAAAGCATCAACACCCAGGTCTGGTGGTCAGCGTGCTGGCAGTGCACTCACAGGGATGCTGCAAAGGACACACTCGGTGCGATGCAACGGCAGCTCTCAATGCACATCACCGGGGGGCAATTTCGTCTCAGACAACAACCGAGTTTTTGACAACTGCAGAAATTATAGACTGATTTTTTTCCATGACCTACAGATGGGGAAGGTACCAACAAGGTGAGTAAGAAACATGCATGTCGGGGTCCAGAAACGGGAGATATTATTAACAGCACACATTCTATCTTGTATCCTATTTTTTTTTTTTTTTTACGTCATTAGTTGTAATTTATTTCATTTCCCCCGATAAAGCAGTGAGTTCTGGGTTTTTACCAGTTCTGACTACGCAGTCGCTGCTTTATGAGAAAGTGCTCACAAGACAGAATCGGGGCCAGGGCCGCGGCGTTCAGTTCTGCTCGGCCTCGCGCAGCCGGCATCCCACGGCTGTGATGAGCGCGGCCCCCTTCCCGCTGCCGTCCTCCGACAGCAGGAAGGTCACGTCGCAGTTGGGTGCCAGGTCTTTGACCGTTTGGTGCATGATCCTCGAAAAGCTGTGAAAGGAAACACGGGCGGCGGGTGAGGGAGGCCCCGCCGCACCCGCGGAGCGGAGCGCTGCCCCGGGCCTCTGCGCTGCACCCCCTTTCCCCGGGAAAAGAGCAGAAATGCTGGAAGCTAGCGTGGATTTGAAGACTGGGAGCAGTAGGAGCTAAAGGAAAGCAGCACTGGCATCCCAGGCCTGCCTCTCTGTCTGTGTGGGGGTACCACAGCAAAGGGAAGAGAACAGATCGCATAAGTCATCTCCTTCCCACCCATCTCCCTCCATGCACATTGGAGGTTCGGCACTTGTCCTCCTCTCCTCCTGCCCCTGCTCTCTTAGACTCCTGCCCTCACCTGCACTGCTCCTCAGCAGCCCATCTCTGCCATGCCCTGAGCACAAATATCCTCCCCAGAGGCACCAGGCACTCCAGCACTGCTGCAGCATTGCCTGAGCACAGCCAAGAGATCCTTCCCTTGCCGTGCGGTTTCCAACTCATCCAGCAAAGGCTGTGTCGCCCTCACTGTCATCACCCCGAGAATCTCTCACAAGTCCTTCTTGACCCCCTCGTTGCCCTTCAGAAGGCCCCGAACACCCCGATCAAGACTTTTTCTTCCCTGGCAAGCAGGAGAGCCCAGTTGGGCGTGTGAAGAGAAGGGATGGACACACGGCGCGCCGCAGGCGAGCGACCGCTGAGAAGGCAGATACTCACTGAGGATGTAGTTTGTACAGAGTGCCATCCACACCGACTGTTATCTCCAGGCGCTCCAACCCTCTGTTCTCCCTAATTTTATCTACAATGGCAGCCATTCCAGCGCCACACAGCTGGGCGGCTCGCCTGGACACCGCCCCGCAGACGGTCTTGACGATGATGCTGTCGTCGCAGGTGCTGTTGAGCCCCAGCTGCTGCAGGATGGTTCTCACCTGCAGCAAGGCCAACCTGTCACTGCGGAAGGAGAGCACAGAGGTAAATTAAAGGTTCCCCCTCAGACGAGCCAGTGCCACAAACCCCACGGCGCCCATGGCTGCACCCGTGGCAGCAGCCCCAGCAGGCAGCAGCCTTTCCTGCCAGCGCCAGGGAGCTCAGGGAATGCAAATTCATTCGCCCCAGCACCGTGGCCGCAGTCCAGGACAGGAGTGCAAGCGGCCACAGAGACTCCAAGGCCAGCTCTGCATTGTCCCATTACCACGGGGCATTTCAGGACAAATATTTCTCATGATGAACTTGGGGTTTTTTCCCCCCATAAAGACTCAGAGATGGCTTTAAAATACAGAGCCCAAGCAACAAAAACACGAAAACACACAGTAAAAAGTGCTCACTCAGCCAGTGTTCGTTCCATCCCACAGCTATACCTACACACACACAAGGGGCCCAGGAAAACGGCTTGATTTCCAAACGAGCAAATAAAACAATACAGTGAGGGAATCCTTGGCAGCCTTTCCCAGGATTTAGCAATGACCACTGAGAGAAATTCAGGTGATGCTGTAAAGAGTCCTCCTGCACACACACAAAGGCTCTTACTGAAATCAAAATAGAGGAGCAAGCAATGCTCTCCAGCTGTCCCTCCCCTCCAGGGGTGTCACCAGCAGAGCACCACCACGGCATTTCACACTGAGCAGCCTCCCATGCTCTTACCTCTCAATCTGAGAAAGGAACTTGGTTTCAAAGATATGCCTGGTCTTCAGCGTCTCTGAAATCTGCCCTCGGAACAGGAATCCCCGTTTGGTGAAGTCGATCAAAATATTGCGGACTATTTCCCCCAGGTACATCCCACTGATCATCTTCTCATACCTGCAAGGAAAGGCAGCGGTGCAGCTCAGAGCGAACCTGCTCACGTCTGCAAAGGCAGCATCACAGGTCTGCCACCAGCCAGGTGTCCTGCCCACACACTTTGGGGACGTAAGATACGAAACCCTGTCCACACAGAGCAGCCATTTACTAGAAAAAGTAGGCAAGAAAAAGCAGGAAGACTCGGTGGGAAGCCTCACGAGCCCATCTACAGACACTCCATTTATCCCTCACTGCCATGTTCCCCTGGCTAGAGAGAGGGAGTCTCTTCCACCTGCAGATCTCCTCCCAGCATATGACAAGGAGTGGTCCCGGAGCGATGCTCAGCACTGCTACAGGGCAGCCCTGCTTTGCATTCCTGCCCCTCCAGCACCATCCTGGAGCTTTCTGAGGTCCATGAGTCGTGTCCTCACCAACAAACTGAACGCTCTTCCATTTCCTGAGCGGGGCCACTCAGTGATGCCTCCTTTATTTCACCCCCACAAGCTCTACAGCAGTGCCCGTGTCCTGGATCGAGCAGAGCCCAGCGCACCACCCTGCTGGAAGCAGGCCACGCAGTCCATTTAATACTGTGGACACTCTCAGGCTTGTACCCAGCAAGAGTTCTCCCTCCTGAGTGCCTAACTACCTCTGGAATAAATTATTCCCCCTGGCAGTCTCCACGACTGCCTTTGGCTGCTTACTCCGTGCCAACTCCACTGCTGCATCAGGCTCGCCCAGCATCTGCCTCCCTGGGTCTGTTTGAGCCTCAGCCTCTAAACAGCTTCCCACAGGACCTGCCAACTTGTCTGTATTCCTCAGGTTTTCGGGCAGATTTACTCTAATCACAAAATCTTTTTAAAAGCTCCTGGCATCAAAGCACTGCTGCAGAGAAATGACGAAAAAGTGCAGCCCCGGCGTGCAGCAGCTTCAAGCCGGTTCTATCAGTGCTGGCTACACCTCCCACCAGCCCTTTCTTGAAGGGGACAGACAAGCACTTGCCCAAACAGCAGCTGAACCCCCCCCAGAAGGGGGACCAAACTCCAAGACTAAGAAAGGCAGGTCCTCTAACACCACACATTTCATCCAGAAAAATGGCCTGAAAGTTGCTTTCTGCAAGTGCCAGAAAGCTCCTGACTGCTTTACAGCCAGCAGCTCCAAGCTCCAACCACACCAGCTGGTATAGGCTCAGGATTTCTACAGGCACAAAAAGAGAGTTCAGCTAAAAGAGATTAACCTGAGACCAAGAGCAAAAGAATGACAAGCCACCTTAACCCCCTCAGCACAGCACAGGGTGAGAAAAAGGGTTTCTTTGTAATTTCAAGGCTTCTGAAGTCCTCACAGCAGCAAGTAAGTCACAAAAAAGCAGGGACCAGGAGAAGCACAGGGAGAGGAGATCCCACGGGACAGCAAGGCCGCAGTCATTTTCCACCTCTCCCTTCTCCGACCGGGAGAAATCCAATTCCCTCTTAAAAGCATTTAAGGCAGCCTGGCTTATATTCACAGCACACCATTTAACAGCATTTGTAGCCCAGTACCTTTGCTTTCCAGCATTCAGCGAATAGTCATCAACCGCTTTGTCATATATCGTCCTGATGTCGTCCAGGCATCCGTTATCCCCGAACGCTCCCCACTCGGTGTTCACGCACATCCGCCCCTGCTCACCATCCACCATCTCTATGTTCCTCATCTCTTCCATGTAGCAGGCATTGCTGCCCGTTCCTGGAGGAAGAAAACACTGACGTTGCTCTTCGCCGGGAACAAAACGCCAGGACCGGCAAGCACGGCCCCGAAAGGCCTCCTGGGGGATCCCGACGGTGCTTTCTGCTGAACGGCGAAGTCAAATCATCACTTGAAAACATCAGGGAAAGAAACCAAAACCCCGCTCTTTGGTAACGCTAAACTGAAGGAGAATGTTGCTGCTGTGCTGCACA
This sequence comes from Myiotriccus ornatus, assembly GCA_036023395.1. Lineage (NCBI taxonomy): Eukaryota > Metazoa > Chordata > Aves > Passeriformes > Tyrannidae > Myiotriccus > Myiotriccus ornatus. Next base: position 1,603,378 of record JAYRBT010000178.1, on the reverse strand, counting down.
GCTCAGGGTGACTCAGAGAACAGGCTCACCCTGGCCACCCACGAGGGTCCCCACGCTGCAGGGAGGGGACTTTTGGTCCATGAACCCTCAAGGGTGTTTCTGAATCCAAAACCACAGCAAGCAACCAGCTGGATTTTGCAGGTTTTAGGAACCAGCCTTCCACAAAGCCCACACGGACCCAAAGAATCCAGGGAAAATGTGCTGAACTGAAAAACCTCAGCAAGTTCTGAGGCATCGGGGCTTTTTACCAGCTGATTGCTCAGGGTTTTTTTCTGATTTAAATTGCTTCTTTTCTCTGGCAGGAAGGTTGAAATTATGCAATATCTGATTCTGCTTAAAGGGGATCCTAAGGAGTGTGGCAACTGCTCTGTGTACACAGAAGCTTTATTAGCAACAAGAGGCAGCTTTAGCTGCTACCCAGGGCAAAAGTTTTCTTAAAGTAACCTAAGGAACTCCATCTAACTCTGCACCACAGATTCTGCATCAACTGTATCAGCAAGTCTGTTTTCCTTCGCCGTTTCTGTAGGGAAATACATCAACACAGTCTGAGCTAAAACAGATCCTCCCACAGCACTTCCTGCTGCAGGAGAGCTGGGCCACAGCACAGGCTTTGGGGGGGACACCTGGGCTCGCAGACTGAGACTCAGGATTGCAGGACCAAAGCAGACCAAACCCAGCTGTGGGCCACCACCACCAGTGCCCAAGCTCCCCCAGCAGGTGCCACCAGCCTGGCCCAGGCAATGCAGGCAGGGCAGAGGGAGCCTGTCAGAGCCCAGGGCTCTCACTCCCATTATTCCAGAAGCACCCAGACCACCTCTGACCCCCTGGCTCTGCATGCAGACACGCTGCTGGCAGGGCTGCAGCAGGCAGTCCTCAGAGGATGCTCCCAGCGCCCCAAGGACACGCTGTCCTTCCCGTAGGGGACTCTGGTTCCTGAAAACACGCCGGCGATGGAGCTGCGCAGACACGACTTCCTACCCACACTGCACTGTGCTGACTCATCCTGGACGCCTTCCAACCGTCTGGAGGAGAAACCGGGGGCGTTTTACTTTCCTACGAGCCACCTCGCAACTCAAAAGCTTGCGGGTGCTTCGCCCCCTTCTCTCCCATGAACGCTCCTTTCTCTGGAGAGCTTTGGGAATTCACACTGCCCCGTGTCTCGGGCTCCCCCGGGCGCGTGGCACTCGCGTGTCACCCGTGGAATTCCTTCAGCTGGGAAGGGAGCTCTCAGTCTGTGCACTTTGCCTATCAGAGCTCCCCATCACGTGCCATTCGGGAACCGTGGCCGTGCTCTGCAAGTTTATTCTGAGAGGCCACACACTCGAGGGAAGCTGTGGGTTACCGGAACACCCCGGCAGGGAAACTCTGACACGCTGAACCAACAGAAACTCCAGGAGCTGGTAAGGCTGCCCGAGCCCTCCTCTGCTCTCCTCCCAAGCAGCACAGTGCCTTCACTAGATAAAACAGGCAGGATTTGTTTGGCATCACAGCCTCTGCTTATCTCAACTGACTGCGGGCAGAACTAAGCTGGCTGTTGAATTTTACTCTTTCACTCCCGAACACCCTGGCTTTATTTTCAGTCAACCACAGGGATGTCTCCACGAGAATACAGACAGATGTGTCGACGTGCTGTTCAATAAATAAACCAGCTCTAACACATACCCACAATGAGCCCGATTTCACAGTTTGGGTCTTCATAAGCACAGGTCATCATCGTGCCCACTGTATCATTCACCACAGCCACCACATCCAAGTCGAATTCCTTTGGGAGAGAGAAATGCAGCAGTGAGAACTCCAGGTTTGGGGCAACCATCACACCAAAGGGGACACAAGAGGAGCACACCAAAGGGGATGCTGTCAAAACACACTGGAAGCAAACAACTAAAATTACCATCCTGATTTCACACACACAGAAATAGGAACTGAATCTACCAGCAGGCAGCTAAGGCTCCTCACATGTTGTATCCGTGACAGACTGTCTCCAGAAGAAAGAATATTCCTGGCTGTTCTCTTTGGTTTCGGTATGTTATGTACAGATCTTGTTCAGAGGCACACGGTACAGGACTATCAACATTCTCTATTACAGCAGTGAGGTAGCAAATCCAGTAACAAAGGTTTTAAGACCTCCTTTTTGCTGGCTGACAAAACCTCTGCAAAATTAATGTCCTCCTCAGGCTATTTTTCTTCCCTTCCTAGAAAGTTTTGGCTAAGCTGGTTGAGGCATTTTAAAGATCAAGGAGGGGAGGGGGGAAACTGCCCTTTAGGGTGCACTGAGGTGCATTCCTACAATCACCATCTTGAAGACTCCTGCTTTCTCCATGCTCTGATAGATATGAAAACTGTCACAGGGTTTGAAAGAAGCCTTGAAAGTTGGGGCAAATTTGGACAGTTAGGAGCCTCTGAGGGGAAAAAAACCCACAACTTTCTGTGCAGGACAGGAGAAACAGCTCATATCCACAGGGCACACAAACCCTGTGAGAGGGAGCCAGCCTGACCCACAAGGTCTGTCAAGTCTGGAGGGGAGGGAGGAGTAGGAGGAGAAAAAGAAAACCAAACCAAAAGAAAAAATCACCTCTCTTCTTTTAATTCCTTCTCTAAGCAAATACACCACATCTTCTCCCTCGCAGTCTGTAGCTTTGAAGCCTTTTGTCCAATTGAGAAGGATACCCTAAAAAGCAAGAAAATGGGTCACCAAGTTGCTAAGACTCAGATGTTGCACTCCGTATTTCAAATGACTTAAGTCTGAGGTTTTACAGAAGAGCCTCTGTGAAAAAGACACGTGGAATTTGCATCTAAAACTACCCATCGTGCTTGGTCTCCGAGTTTCCAGAGCGATCCAAGAAACTAAAAAAAAAACCCCAAACAACTGTGAGAGAAAAAATGTTTGCTCCATCCCATGAGACAAAAGGAACTAGGAATAGGTGCAGGGATGCACTTTTGCTTACTGCTTGCTAAACCAGGGAAGTGTCACAGACCAGCAGGTTTGTACGATGGGAAAAAAAACATAATGCCTCAAAAAAGGGGTAACAGCACCACGGAACATTTAAATGCTCTTATCTTCACAGCCATGGGCTGAGCAGCATTTGCATTACTACCCTTAAAGGAACTATTTATAGGAGCAGCTGTACTGATGAGGGTCAAGAGCATAAACCTTCCCCTTGGACAACCTTCCTGTAAGTGTCACGTGGATGATACGAAAACAGAGAAACCAGGTCTGGCACAGGCACAAAAGCAGATTCAAAAGACACTGAGGAACTTACAGCATCCAGACTGGTCTGCTTGCAAGGGAAGGAAAAGGTGAAGCCAAGAGGAAGACGTGCACCTTTTATCCCCATATAATCCAGGAAGTCAGAAATGCAGGTAACGATGTGATCAAACAGCTTCAAAGAGAAAAGTCACAATATTTGCGGGTGTACACGTTACTCGCTCTTAAGAAGTTATTTAAAAAGCAGCACTGCAGGCAGAGAGAAACAAAAATACCTCTTCTCCTGTTCCCTGCATCACCTCTATAGGAATGGCATAGATCTTGTTGTGCATCTCAACTGTTCTCCTTTTACCACTGCGGATTTTCACCAGCAGAACTCTGAAGTTTGTCCCTCCAAGGTCAAGCGCCAGAAAGTCTCCGTTTTCTGTAAAAGAACACGTGTGTACATTTGAAGAACCATAAGCAAAATCTGCAAAAGTGCTTTCCCCAGACAGTACTTCGAAAGAAAATCTCCGAGAAGCTCAGCTGGGAAGATCATCATCGAAGGTGGATTTTAGATGCTGTTCTGATTATTCCACCTCCGTTTTCTGTGTGTGTTTTTGTTTTATCTTTGGTTTTGTTTTGCTTTAAACTGACAAATTACCCACAGAACCATTCCCTGAGAGAAAGCAGAAATCTGGCCATGCTGATGGGCAAAGAACTGCCCGGATAGTGCGAACAGGGTTCGTGTGAGTTGGGTTTATGAACCCAGCCTTGGCTTTATGAGCCCAACTGTGGTTTTATCCCCTCAAGCTGTGGCTTTGCCTGCACCCTGGGGTAAGGACATGGGGCCAGCAGCCAGCACAGGGCAGCGCAGGCTGAGATCTCCTCCTCTGCACAGCCCAGGTGTTCCTCTCTGATCCCACCGGATCCGCTCCCCCTCCACCAAACCCAAACCCCACTGCCGGGAGCCGGCTTCGGGCACCCCGTATCCGAGCCAGCGTCCCCCCTCCACGAGGCCACACCTCTACCTGTCCCATCCGGCGTGCTGCGGACGAAGGTGGGCAGCATTTTCACTTTGGCCGTCTCGTGGGTCTTCTTCTTCAGCCCCGCTTCCATCTCCGCCCTCATCCTCTTCTTGACCTGCAGCAGCTGCTCGTGGGTGAGCTTGAACTCGGCCAGCGTCTCGTCGATGAGCCGGTGCTGCTCCGACAGCCGGTAGGCCACGGCGGTCACCATGGCCGCCCCCTTCCCGCTGCCGCTCTCCGACAGCAGGAACCGCACCTCCGAGTCGGGCACCAGGCGCCGCGTGGTTTTGTGCAGGCGCCGGGCGTACCTGGGGGAGAGGAGGCTGCGAGCCCCGCGCCCGCACGGGCCCCCCTCCGGAATCCGCACTGCCCGAGCAGGAAAGCTGCCAGGGAAGAGCAGTTCTTCCCCTACGGCCTCCTCGCGCCTGAGTTTCTAAGCACAGCCAGCAAAAGGCAGGGGAGAGCAGCAGAGTCCCATCCGCTGATGGTGACCCCAGATGAGAGAAATCCCCTGGCTCCCCTGCCGCTCTGATCCCCCCTCCTGAACTCACTGGTTTAGACGGTGTGAGGAAATAGTTCAGAAATTGTCCATGTATGTTATCGTCACAGAATACGCTGAGTTGGAACCCACAAGGATCACTGAATCCAACCCTTAGCCCTGCACAGGACCATCCCCAAGAGTCACCCCCTGTGCCCCAGAGGATCATCAAACGCTCCCTGAGCTCTGGCAGCCTTGGGGCTGTGCCCACTGCCCTGGGGAGCCTGTTCAGTGCCCAGCCACCCTCTGGGGGAAGAACCTTGCTCTAACATCCAACCTGAACCTCCCCTGACACAACTTCAGGCCATTCCCTCAGGTCCTGTCACTCCCTAGACCTGCCCATCTGGAAAAACTAGTCAAAACAGAATTCCTGGAAATTCTTCTGTTCGCCAAAATTTTATGGTTTTCTTTAACTGAGGAAAACATTGTTTCCAACAAAAGAATGAGAAAGTGAAAATGAAACACCAACCGTATTTCTCCTTTCAGAAGTTTCCTCAAAAATGACACTTTCTGATTTCTACATAACTCTGAGCAGTTTAAAAATTAAAAACATTATTTGACTAAAAATATTATTTGATTAAAAATATTCACTTGGAAGATGCAGAAAAACAAGACAAAGCCAGTTTTTTAAAGGCCAAGGAAATGTAACCACCATTTTTTTTCCCCTGGTTTCCAAGAATATCTTCAGAAAAGACCGGAAAAAACAGGGTTCAGCACGGGCATTTTAAAAAAAACAATTGAGTTTAAACTGGAAATGGATATGAAGGTGAATTCATAGGGGTCTATCCATAGCCCAAACTGAGGGCATGAAATAAGATTTCGTACAAAGAAACTCTCCTTCCGAGAGGTCTGCTGAGATGCCTTAAGGTACCTGCTCAGACCACTGCAGCTTCCCCTGATGCTGCAGTGCCCACTTACTCAGGGGTCTAGCTCTTCTCTGTGCGGTTTTTAAGATCTCACGCTGCTCCTTCACTTCAAACACATCTCTGCTTTCCCCCGCACTCCCCAGCTCAGCCCAAACGCCCGCGTGTTGTGTTCCCCGCCTCCCACCCAAAGCGGGCACTCACTGCGGGTGCATCTTGTAGAGGGAGCCGTCGACCCCCACGGTGGTGCGCAGGCGGCCCACCCCCTTGTTGTCCCGCAGCTGGTTGAGGATGGCGCCCAGCGTGGAGGCCACCAGGTTGGCGGAGCGGAAGGACACGATGGTGCAGACGTGCTGGACGGCGATGCAGTCCTCGTGGGACGGCTCCACCCCCAGCCGCGTCAGGATCTCTTTGGCTTTGTTCAAACCTTCTTTGCTCCTGCAAAGACACGGCGGCAGAGGGGACTCCTCAGCGGGGATGTACCGAGGGCTGAGGTGGCCCTGCCCAGGGTTTGACAAGGTGAGGATTTCTCAGAGAGCTGGACTGGGAAGCTCTACGAGGCTTGAAATAAAAACGCTCTAAATGCGCATTCGCTCACAGGTGGAAACACCTTTCCATTAAAGCCTGGTGCAAATACGCCACCCACGAATGGACCTGGAGGAATCAAATGCTTTTCCATCATGCTGATGCGTTAAACTTCACACAGCTTCTCTCAAGTACGAAGCACCAGCCCCATATTTCAGTACAGGCCTGAGCACACACCTAATCCCACGCTGGCTCGCTCTTATGTCTCAGTAAATTAAACCCAGTGTGAAAAACAAAACCCCGAGCGAAGGTTGCCTAAGCAATTTGATGCTAACAGCTCTCTTTTCAGGCTTTTACAACCTCCCTGAATCTCTGCCTCTTGCACTGCTTTTTCCCTCATTAGCACCCAGCCCGAGAGGAAAGCTTCTGGCAAAACTTCTCCACGTCCAGCTCGGTTATTTCTCAGACAAAAACACCAGGAGTACATCTTGTCATCACTAACTGCACTCCATACATCTTTTTAATGACTCTTGTATTTTCTTAGCACCAGCTAGAAATGTGAAGCTGCACAGGGATGTGCCCTCTACTCATAGCAACCAAAGTGCTCTTCAGGGAGTGAGGCAGGATTTCAGGCAAATTTTACTCTTAATAACTGAATTTCCCAATAACTGTGTTTTTCTCACTGCTGTTCAAAGTTACCTCGGCCATGACACAGACCTCTGTGGTTAAGACAAATGAACACACACATTTAATGGAAAGCTGCTCCGATAAGACAGTCTGCAGGGACAGGAGTAAAAGGTGGCAGGAGGAACAGGCATTGTAGAAGTTACTGGCTGTTTTCAAAAACAAAAGCCAAACCAGTGACTACAGCACAAACCATCCCAGTGATGTGAATTTTAAAAACACCGGGGAAAGAGCCTGTAAGTCCTGACCAAAGGGGTGATGACACCCTAAGAAACCAACTGGCGCATAGCTCAGAGGTCACCGCGCAGCACCCGGCACTGCCTACGAGACAGAATGCTCTGCCTTGTCACGCTTGTTTTCCTTCTGCCCAGAAATCCCAGGGATACAGCAAGGAGCAACACAAGTATTTGCTAGGAGGCACTAAGCCAGTTCACTTCCATGTTTAGCTGTGGGGTGGCAACTTTGGAGATTTTGTGAGCAGGGGGAGAGGTAGCACAGCTCATACCCTGAAGCTGCGCCGACTGGCAGATTTTATGGTTCCTCCCAACACCAAGAAAGGGAGGAATCTTGGGAAGGAGGGCACAGACAATCTGCTGGGGGTCCTCACATGCCAGCCCTGCACCTGCACTTGCACCTGCACAGGATGGCAGCCACCCCCAGCGCAGCACATCTCCCCACGAAGCAAAAACAGACGCTGGAAAATTAACATTCGGTGTCACCATGAAGCACAGAAGGAAAGGGCTAGATTACTCACTTTTCTATGGCAGAAACATGCTTTGTCTCAAACTTCCCTTTGGTGAGAAGCTCAGGGGTGATTCTCCCCTCAAAAAGCAGCCCCTCCTTGGCCATCTTCACCAGGATGAGCCTTACCAGCTCCCCCATGTACAGCCCGCTGACCATCTTCTCAAACCTGCAGGAGAGGACAGCAATCACCAAAGGCAAGGTCAAGCTTTTGTGTCTGCAGAATTCACAGCACGGGTGGAAAAGGGAGCATGGAGCAGAAAACAACAGAAGCAAAGGTCCCAAGTAACTGCCTCACTCACAGCTGCTTCCCTGGGTTCAGGGATCCACGGTCGATCTCGCGATCAAACTCGGTCCTGATGTCTTCTAGCGAGCCGTCGTCTCCAAAGGCCCCCCACTCGGTGTTAATGCACATCCTGCCCTCGTCCCCTTCCACCAGGTCGATGTGCCGCATCTCCTCCATGTAACAGGCGTTGGTGCCGGTGCCTTTGGGGAAAGCACATCAGAAGGTGCTGACCGAGCCGGCCAGGCAAAGAGAGAAAAGCCACGTGCAGCAGCAGCAGCAGCAGCAGCAGGAATGTGTGTTACCAATGATCAGGCCAACTTCGCAGCGCTGGTCGTCGAAGCCACAGGTCATCATCGTCCCCACGGTGTCGTTCACAACAGCCATGATATCCGCATCGTAGTCCTGAGGGAGCAACAGACACCCCTGGGGCACTCGGGGAGGAAACAGTGCTCCTGTCCATCACTGCTTTGCTTTCACAAGGAACACCGCTCAACCTTCTCAACATCCCCAGCTCCACCTGCCAGTTCCCCATCCCACGTACCCCAGAAGGCAACGAGAGCAGACTGATGCACCAGGCAAACAGTAAAACAGCACTAACATCATTCTAGACGGCAAAGACCTGCTCTCACATTAAGTACCCTCAGGCAGGAAAGAAAAAGGAGGAGGAACTCTGCACAGAGCGATTTGAAGCAGTTGCTTGAGGAGCCAGTGTGGAAAACACTTCTCCTAGGATTCACTTAAACCAGGAGTTTTATTTCCAGTGAAGATTTTAATACAGAAATAATGCAGTTAAATAAGCTAACCGCATGACGTGCACCCACTCCTTTCCAGATTCCTCAGTGTGTGATTCCACCAACTCTGATGACAGTAAATGACTACAGCAACGTTGTTTGGTGACAGCGAAACTCAGGTGTGCTTAGGAGTCCACAACTGCCCAAAGAGAGCAAATACTCCCAGTTCCTGATGAATACAGATGCTGAGTAATCAACACGTCACCTGGCTGCAGGCATTATGCAAACCCAAATTCATGCTATCTCACGCTCAGTGCCTCTTTATTTGTTTAAATCAGCAACCCGGTCACCTTCACTCTCTATGAAGTCAGCAGCGAGAAACTGCAAGGAACAACACAGTTCACTGAGCCTGAAATCCCCCTTCTCTCCTGCTCTGCTCCTCTTCTGCTCCCTGGCACAGCAGGTGCACAACTGAGCTGAGCCCAGTCCACGAGCCAAAGTTTCCCGGGAATGGGATGCACTGGTACCACGGAAAAGCCACGGCACTTTCTCAGTTTTTGGAGACTGATAAAATTGCTGCAGGTTGCCCATGATAAGACATGACACAAGAGCTCAGATCTGTGCTGTGAGGAAAATCGCGGCTACCACACAACAACTCCGACGTCGCTTCCTTTTCCCAGCAAACGGCAAAAACACACCTTTCCAGGCAGGAAAGCGGAGCTCCACCATCAGACCACAACATGAAGGGTGGTCCCTGACTAAGCTGAGATCCACTTAAAAAGAAATTAAGTACAATTTACCCCACGTTTCTTGATGGCCTTGTTAAGCAGCCTCACGACATCTGCTCCCTCCACTCCACTTGCTTTGAAGCGCTTCGTCCAGGTTATCAGAATACCCTGATAAAACAAGACAGCAACATTCAACACAATACAATAATAAGATGCACACTGATTTTTTTTTTCCCCTTAAAAACAACATTTTATACTGCAAATGAATCTTCATGTCTCTTTTCTTATATGGCCTAACAACCCAGCGTGAGACAACTGGTGGTCTTTGAGTCTAGTCACGGTTTGATGAAAGACGGAAAATTGCTTTCCCCTGCCACGCTAGAAAGTGGTGTGTCTGCATTTTGTATTTTCAGCCTACTCTTCTCCCTATTACTCCTCGACAGTTTTTCTTGGAAAACCATTTAATCCTTTTGGGCCATGGAAATCGACTGCTTTCGGAAAAAGCTGACTGTGCGGGACCGACCATGGAGCGGGGATGTGCTGCTGGTATGTGCAGGGCTCAGTGCAGTGGGGATCAGGCTCCTGCACAGCCCCTGCCTGGCTCGTTTAACTGTGGGATCACGTTTATGGGCTCAGGCAAATGGAAATACTGGAAATGTAGCAACGCACACCCCCAGTTTACAGCCCGGATCACAAAGGAAATCCTGGCGTTGAATTCCTTGTCTGCAAACGGTCACCGAGAGCCTGCAAATCCTCCAGGGTAAGGACTATATCTGACCTTTTGCTATTTACATAATGACTGGCTGAATCAGAGCATTCAGTATACAAGTAAATAGTAACAGAAGAAAGAAAAGAGCATTGACAGTAGTCAACAGGAAAGACAACTCAAACCAGCTCAGCCTTCCATACCCACAATATTCACATCTGTCACAACAGGAGCCCAGGAGGCTAAAAACCAGAAAAGCTGAAGCCTGTAGGCACAAGAAGCCCTTGCCCAGGTGTATGTTTGCCCATATCTCAGCTTAAAAATCAAATTTGCCCTCCAAACTGGGGCAGCTCCAGGAGACAGAGGGCAGCTCTTTACAGACCAGAAGGTATTCTCCTACCACTAGACCACAAACTCAGGTTATTTAAGTTTTGCCACTGTGCTGCCCTCATTCAGAAACCTTATTTGGCATCATTTAGAAACCTAGCAACACCCTGACCTGCTGTGCAGGGAAACCATGGGCAAAGCCCTCTCTGCTGGCACAGCTCGAACGGGCTAAAAGGGCACCTTGTTCCACACAACTTTTCTAAGAAACTGGTCAAACCACACTGGCAACGAGCAGCTCCTCTCAGCTGTCTGTGACACTGGGCTGGAAGGAGTTTTTTGCTCTACCAGCAAGGCCCTGGCAGCAGGAAGGAGCCCTTGGAGCGCAGCAGGGTTGAGTGGGACCCAACCATGCAGTTCACATCTTGTCAACCAGGGACCACCCCGCCTCCTTCTGCCCCCCAAGCACAATAAAACAGCACCCAGGCAAGCACAGCCTCACAGAAGCAGCAACCCAGGAACAAAGCTGGCCCACAGAATCCAGAAAAATGTATTTTTCAAACTGCCAAAGCATCACAAAAACTCTCAGAAAGAGAGGTGAGGGGTTTTATTTGGTTTGGTTTTGGTTTTTTTACTTAAGAGACACCCTTCCTTTTCTCTGACTACCCCACTGCCCCTGCACCCCACAAGCATCATTCCATCCCAGCTGGCTCCAGCAAACCAGCCCACAAACGAGTGCCTTCCATTGTGCAGCTGAACAAACCTCCCCAAGGGCAACTCAACTGCCCAGCCACACCCCAGCACAGCTCTGCTGTGGTCAGGAGCCTGAGCCTTACCACGCACCACGGCCACACAGGAGAGCTGCTCCGGGGTCAGCTCACCTCTCCTGATCCAAAGGCAGCCCCCCGGTCCGAGGCCCTGAGGTGGTCAGCACCCCCGGGCTCAGCTCTCAGCACCGCTCAGCAAGTACGAAACGGAATAAAAACACTGCCTCACCTGGCCCTCAGCACCAGCATCTGGGGGGCCGCTGCACCAGGCTAACCTAGAGACCTGCAAGCTGGAAAAGCAGGTCGTGCTTTAACGGGGCAACCTCTGTTTTCGGTGAAGGTTTGACTTCCCCGCACTCCCTCGCTACGCCGTTGCCACGGCAACGCTGTGCCGGGAGGCTGCTGAGTCACTTGTGATAACGGTGAGCAAAAGCAGGAAAATCCCACAGCATCCTCGCGGTGGGAATCTCGTCAGCCGCTTCGCAAAGCTGGTTATTCCCACCCTCTTCAAAGCAGGCTGGTCCCGGGTGACCCGCCCGACTGCCCTCAGCGCACCCAGCCTGCGACGTGGCTCGTGCTCAGGACGGACACCTGGACCCGGATCCGTGGGTGCACTCGTGAGGGTCAGCAAAACCCGAGCGAACCCTGCTGGGCTGGGCCCCTCCCAGTCACACCCCACGGAGAGGCAAAAAGGGCTGCACAGGAGGCAGGAAAAACGGCCACGTGTTTATGGGGTAAACCACAACACCGAGGAGCTCGCGCGGGGACAGCACAAAACATTCAGATGCCTCTTCCTCATACGTTACCCAGCTCTTTTAAGCAGAAGCATAAACACAAACACAGTCTGACGGTGAAATATAACACTCATTCATCCCCCAAATGAGCCCTGTCTGGGATGCTGCTTTCATCGCAGTGTTTTAATAACACAGCAACTCTTCTGCATGTTAAGAGAATTGTGAAATCTTCTTACCTCATCTAGCTTGGACTGTCGACAGGGGAAAGAAAACGTAAACCCGACCGGCAATTTCTTGTCTTTGATTTGTTGTTTCTCCATGAAGTCTCCCAGGCACTCAGCAACATGATCAAAAAGCTGTAAGAAAGGTATAAAAGCACCGTGATTAGAGATACAGCTTCAGAGAGAAAATGTTTCAAGCTCCATAATGAAAACTGCCCGGGGTGAGGGGAAAGGGGAAAACAGCTGCTGCTCTGGATTTTAAAAGATATATAAATGGCATGGCTATGAAAATGCTCTCAGGCAGTGTGCATTAACATAGTAATAATTAATAAATTATAAAATACGTTGTCCTTTTACACACTTAATTCTGCAAGCATCTATTACACCCATATAGAAACATTTTTTGTGAAACAAGGGGCTCGTGGCTCTCAAGCCCGCTGTAAGCCTTCCACTTAATATTTGATGAGATCAAAAGTGGTCTTTTAACCTCTCAACAACAGGAGGGAGAATCTCAAAAGAACACTTGGGATCCAGACCCACGGGAGGTTCAGCACTTGTATAATGACACAGAGAAGATAACATCTGCCTCACTAGAGCATTGCTGAGACCAGAGAACCCAGCACTCTGCAGGAACCACCCAAAAAGAACACCCTCCCTCAAATCTATTCCTAAAGCACAGAACAAACAAACAAAAAGAACACCCGAGGGATTTCGTCTAAATATTTTACGTGCTCTGAGAAACGACCCAACACGGGGACATTTTCTGCATTTTTTGGACTGCTGAACTATGCAGGCAGCCAGCACCGGGCTTGTGGGTACCAATTCCCATCCACTGCCTCGATGGGTGACCATTGTACGATGTGTCCCTGCCAGGCAGGCACAAGGGCCTCTCACAGCAAGCCTTTTGGAAAGCCCCTCGACACTCGAAGCTGAAATCAAGCCCAAGCACTTGAAGCAACAAACATACACATTTGTATTTACCAGCACCAGAAAGCCAGACATGCCTTGAACTGACCCACACCACAAATGGGTGGCAAACTATTAACAAGCTGCTGCCTGCCCCAGGAGATAACTGGGCTTCACATTTTAACTCCCTGAAATACAAAAAAAAAAAAAAAACCACAAACCACCAACCCTATCTGGAGCAGCATTGGTGGGACAGGAGCAGGTAAACTGCCCAGGAGGCTGGGGCTAACTGGGAAGGAGTACAAAAAGCCATCTGTTGTGGTTCCAATTAGCCCACACAGCTTTATTAAGAACAACTCTGAGTCTTGGAGAGGTGGGAATGCACTACAGACACAACTGATGAACAGGAATATTTTGCCCTTCGAGGCAGGTCAAGAAGCGGTGTGTATAATGTTACAATTAAACTGAACACCTTAAACCCATTCTTTAATTGAGGTCAGATTTGATTAAGCAGAAGAACAGTAGTTTCCCAGAGAGAATGTTGCCATTCGTTGTCCTGGGCAAACCAAGGACATTTTGCTGAGCCCACGCAGTGAAACAACGTGGGAAAGAATGTACACTGCTGCACTTCTGGAAGACTATTTTCAGCTATTCAGATTAATGAGAGAGGAAGAGGAGTTATGAAAAGAACTACAGTTAAGTAACAAAATACGAGAACTTCTCCAGGAGGAACACAGAAAGAGCTGGAGCACGTGTTTTGATTATGCTTTCCATCTGAAAGTGTCTTGCTGAATACTCAATACCACTAAACTTTCAGCTGCTTCCAGGACTACAAACAAAAGCCAGGGGCCAACATCAAACCCCTGGGGAGTTCAGAGAGCAGGAAGCAGAAACGTTGACTGCGTGCCCTGCTACAAAAATCCCTCTCGCATAACGAACCACAACTGCCCGGGGAAGAGGCGGGATCTGCTTTGGACGTCCAAAGGCAAAAAATCCCTGGGCACTCCCCGTGGACTCCAAAGAGCCTGTGCACCTGTTGTGTGTGCCCAGGCAGCCCTGGCAGAACCTGCTGAGGCTGAGCCCTGAGCTGGCAGTGCTCTGGGAGTCGCTCGGGCTCCGGGCTGGCAGCGGGCGCGCGAGCGTAACCCGGGCAGGAGGTGCAGGTAAACTATCAGCCACAGCCTGGGCACCACGGGGGCTGCGCCTGCTCAGCGAGGCACAGCCTGGCTGGGCTGCTGTTCTCCACGCAGCACAGAGGGGAGGCACCGCCCGAAAGCAGAAAACAGACAGGCACTTATTAATTTTGTACCGCGGATGTTCATACGACTCTCCCTAAGGAGACTCGAGGAAGTGTCCGTATGTGCCCACGCCCACACCAACACCCAAACCTTCCCAGTGCCAAATGACTCTGACAGGACAGTCTGAGGGAACATTACAAGGTTCCTGTGGATTTCAATAAAGCAGGGCAGGTGGACCGAGCGAAAAATCCAAATCCCCATTCCCCATCCAGGTGGGTGGTAGGAAATTTTATCAAACGTCCGGGACGGACAGAGCGAACGCCGCAGCCAAGAGGGAAGGACCAGTCTGATTCCACACATTTATAGACCCGAAGCAATACAACCATGAGATGCTGAGCAATAGATCAGGCTTCATTAACTCCTCTGGCCACGAAGCTGCCTGCTCAGGCTGGGCTCCAAGAGGGCTCCACAAGGACACACTTGGCTGGCGGACAGGAGATTCTGGCAAGCAACTGAAGATCCGAGCTCGGGCTCGAGCTCCCAAATGGGGATGTTTTAAGGAGCAAGGAAACCACAGTTCCAGATCAGAACAGCCACAGATCCATAAACTACCTCCGGTGGCAGCAGAATACAAAAAGCAACAGCAAAATCAAGCCTCAGGTACGCTCCTGTCTGCTGAGCTGACACGGAAGACAAGCTCCTTACAAATTTTAGACCTGCTATTTCATCACTGAAATCAATTAAGAGTTTTGCCCTTGATTTTGACAAGGAATTGTCTCTGACTGGCAGAGCTGTCAGCCCAGCCTAACAGATGGAAATGAAGCAGAGGTTTGAATGCCACGAAGTAGAAAATATCAAAATGAACCGTGCTAGTGAGCCATGAAGCCATAAATCACAATCCTCCAATAAGCTGATTAGGGACTAAGCTTTAAGAGTATAACTCACCCAAGTTAATGACACAGCTTGCTGGAAATCATTAGTAGCCTACCCCAGGCAGGCAGTTCAGTCCAAGTATTCCAGAAATCTGGCTCAGAAGAGGTTTCAGGAAACCTCCACCATATCCATCAGTCAGAAGCAACAAAGCATCACCTGTCTGTGCCTCCTGGGCATCCCCCACGCTGCCCTGTGAAGTCACACAGCAAGCACTGGGGACAACTTCAAACCTGGCTGTAATTCTGATGATGTTTCCAGTTCTCCTTCTCCTGGTTCTCAAACACCGGGAGCGACCGTGCCCACGGGGTCAGTGGAAGCCTCGCTTGCCTCTCTTTAGGCTTAAAAGCCATGACAAAGCCTATCAGCCTGAGCTGCTTCCCGACAGCCAAGCGGCCTTCGGATATTTAAAAATTAAAACACCAGCATGACACAGCCGTGGGAAGAAAGCAGACCTGATGTCTCCTTTCCTGGCTTCACCCTTACCATATCTCCTTCAAGTCTCCCCACACCCATCCACGGACACACAGCCCCCTGCTCCCAACCCGCCCCCGAGCAGCCCACCCAACTCCCCCACCTCCACCAGCACCAGGCAGCTCAGCTCAGCTCCCCTCCAAACCCACACCGGGGGAAAGCCACTGCACGACCTCCCGGCCCAGAAATAAAACAGTTAAGGTCAGGGAAAGTCCTTACAAAGAAGGTTATTTTATTGCTGTGGTTCAGGTATCATAGTAATGCTCTCACCAGTTCTATTGACAGGCCACGACTGCCACCTTACACTCACTGCTGGGTAAGAATGCAGCAGATACAGATATTAAAGGTATTAAGGTGACTACAGAAAATAGATTAAAGGTAGAAATGCTGTTCCCAGAATTTTTCTTTTTCTCTTCTGCTTATTCTTCTGAAACAAGCTTTAAGTCACCTGCAGGTCTCATACTCCTAAGCAGCACCTCATTCTAGCAAAAAGTGTAAAAACCTTGCTGTTTCCAACAGTGAAAATTATTTGTCTTGCCTTACGCTGACACGGAGACAAATCTGTCAGTAAAATAGTCATTGTAATCCACTTCCTGCTCATAAAAAGAAAATAAATTCTTCCAAAGAACCCAATCTGAAAACCAAGTGAATGGATCCAAACATTTTCTGCTCTTGGAACAGGGAAAAATAAAAAAAAAAAAATAAAAAAAAAACAACCTTTCAATTATTCAGCAAAATTTAAGTTGAAGCTGTGCCAAAACATTCCATGAGCTTCCTGTAATTTTTCTAATGTACTTGTACTTTTCACGAGTGCTGAGTTGCTCAGACTGCCAGCACAGATATTTGGCAGTCATGGGGATTTCTGTCCCTCACTTAACACAACAATTGCAGTCGTGCTCGTTGCTTACAAAGACCAAGTTGTTTCCCTGCTCTCCATTCGTGCTCGTGCAAATCAAGTTCACTCTGAAAGGCAGAATTTCTATTTCCTGGCCTATTTTTTCCCTAACTCATCCGAGAGTCTCCCACAGGGTGACAGCAGGCTTGCAGCACCCACGCATGCTCTGTTACACTAAATAATGCTTATTTATGTTCGGTATCGACACAGGAGTCGAGTCCATGCACGCTATAGGTGCAACTGTGAAGATGCCACGCTCATTCCTGTGGGGCTTTCCTACACTCTGAGCAGCTGATCTTCCCAGAGACCTCCCAGGCTCTCTCCCAGGAGCTTACCCGTGTCCCGCTGCCATGCATGATATCTTCAGGGGTGTTATAAATTTCACTTTCCATCTGCACCGTCTGCTTCTTCTCATGCGACACCTTCACCCGCAGAATTCGGAAATAAGAACCACCAAGGTCCAGCGCAATGAAATCTCCTTTCTCTACGTGGAAAACAAGACACAGGGGATTAAAAACTGTATGCAGCGCAAATCTGGGAAGAATCAAGCTGTGGTAAGTGCAATGCAGAAGCAAATGTCCAGTGCCTACAGCAGGGAAGTTCCACCCACGGGGCATCCACGTGAACATCAGCCTGATTCCCCAGAATTTAACATGAAGTTGGTGGAATGGCAACGCCAACCACCACAGGCAACTGCAATGAGGGTTTATCCAAAAAGGCTGGGCTAACAGTGGACAGTGTGTATCCAGATCTCATGATGAAAGCTGCCAGACCAAAGATCTCAGGAGAAAGCCAAAAGAGATGTAGAACACAGACAGTAAAATGAAGGGATGCCAGACCACCGACGAGCAGCCTTTTGCGGTAAATAAACCTGTGTCATTTCGGCAAATAACCCTGAATAGGGGCTGGACCGTGCCTACTCTAAAATCAACAAATTATACACAGATGTAATTGAAGTAGGAATCACTTACTTTGCACCCAGAAAAGCTGAGATTCACTGCAAACTGCAGTCAGATAACACAAGTCAGAGACACCACAGCCTGAAAAAACAGCCCTGTACTGCTGCAGGAGTTATTCACAAGCTGTGATGCCTTGCGCCAAGCTCCTCAACACCTCCCCAGGAGCCAGGGGAATACTTAGAATACCTCCATCTCCCTCTGTGGTGGAGAGGTCTGAAGGCAAATCCTCTACCCTCCAACGTCCACAGACTTCAGGGAATGATATCTGAGGAGCGACACTTTCAGCACTCCTGGAGAGCAAGGCAAATATATCTGACTACCCAACTCACCTTATCGGTGTTACCTCACCTTATCAGTGAGAGAGCAAAGACAGCGATCCTTAAAGTCCTCAGAAAGACAGCATTTAGGGAGGCAGAGTGCACAGTTTATCTCCCAGGAGCACGTGCCCGGGCTGCAGGGAATCCCCAGGGCTCACAGCATCCCCACGCTCACCGAGGCTGCTCGGAGGGCACTGGACCAAAGGCACACTGAGTTTTCTCATCCTGCTTCCTCGCCAGCTGTGACTTTTAGGAAGGCCACTCCTAACATTGCTATTTTTCCACTTCTACCTAAATTCAACATGGAAAGACCTCTGGTGGCTGGGAAGGCCGTTTGGATGCGTTACCTCGGACAGACTCCACAAGGATTTCCAGAGCCAGGCCTGCCTCTGAGATTACTCTGTCCAATCTCAGATCAAAACTCCTCAAGTCTGGCTCAGTGAGCTGTTCCTCCTCATTGCTCCACGCACCTCTGGGAGCCTCATCCCGCTCAGCAAAGCTGATGAGCTGGACAAGGCATCCCTCAGGGCAGGATCTTGAACAGAAACAGACCGAGAGGCAAAAACGCTGCAAGTGCCCTTATGGTTTTCCAAGGTTGCAGTGTAATATGGAAACAAAACACTGTCACATAAGAAACCACAATGAGAAATAAACTCCACACAGAAAAATGCAGCAAAATGACAGTGGGAGCCCACAACTTCTAATAATCCTCCCAGTTTTACTGCACTGCAATGCAACTTCTCCCTCTTGATGCTTAAGACGTGGGCAAACTCAGCTTGCCAAAACACAGAGCTTGCGGTGCTGCCCTACCCGTTCCTGAGTAGTGTGGCTTTAAACATCACTTTTTTTAACCAGTACAAATGTCATTTAAAAATGTGAACACGCCCAAACTGGAGAGGGATTCCCTTTATTGGGCTCAGCATAACAAATTCAGCGACTCATAACCCCGTCGCCACAGCAAGTCCACCAGTCAAACATTGACCACAAGTGTCTCATTAAGCCAAATACTCATAAGATAAAGCTTATTTGGATATCACCTGTTGAGTGCAAGCCTCCTCTAATGGGAAAATCAACACTGGACCAGATGGTCCTTTTTCAAGTCTAAATGCACCTCAGTACATACCTCAAACAAATACTGCACTTCAGAAATATCTCCCCTGTAAACGAATTAATGGGTTAGCATGCTTGATTTCCAGCACCGTCAAGCCCACTGCAAGGTAAAATTTATTAAGAATTATCTTTGTCACTCGAAAAGATCTCTGTACTAGAGTGTAAAGCTTTCTGTATGCAAACTAACAGTTTTCTTTTAGGGTATTCCAGGAATTAAGCCCAAGCAGCAGCATTTAATCTATGCTTTGCAACAGTAAGGTGCAATCAAACCAACCATGAATTTATTCAGGAAGAGCCTCTGAAAGCATTTTGAATTAGCTTAAGGTACCATTGTGGGCACTCTGGACAAAAAAAACCTTGTGGTTTTTGTAAATAAAACCAACTCTGAATGAAGCAAAAAAAAACCCTGCTAACATCAACACCTCCAGGGTCTCCAGAATTATTGCTCCCAAACTCCTTGTTAGAAAAGTACACAGGCAAAGATCTGAAACTAAACAACAGCATTTTTCTGAACAGTCAGCTCCCATAATAATAATCGCACTCAGAGGAAAGAGCTTACAAGGCAGTAATGAGAGACAGCCCAGAGAAAAGGGCAGGCTTTCAGCCTCTGGCTTTCCCGGAGGGACAGCTGAAGGCACAAATCGCCATCTTTGGGCACAGCAACACGGCCACATCCGTGAGGGCCCCCCAGAACCTTCTGGAGGAAGAGGGCAGGGAGCTCCCCGGCTGCACCCCTGCGGTGGCTGAGCCAGGCGTGACAGGCACCAGCGGGTGAGTCAGGGAGACAAACGCCACCCACAGCAAATATTGCTCATACCTGGGCTCAGAGCGTGCCCCCTCAGGGAAACAACAGAACGGTTCTGCCCGCTTCACTAACGCTACCCGGAGACACCCTCGCCACCTGCACGCTCAGATCCCTATTGTGCTCTACAGAAATTGCCTGGGCACAGCCCTGCCTTGCTCTAATCCCTGCTGCAGAGCACTGCCCACAGCCTGCCCCATCCTGGAGAGGCTGGCAGGAGCCAAGCGGGCACAGGGTCAAGAACTGAGCATCCTGAACGCAACACCACGAGGCTGCTTTTTTAAGTAGGTGTGTCAAACACGATCTGAAATTAATGCCTTGGCGTACACACATGCCTATGCTGAGCCAGGCACTCTCTGGCTCACTCCCACTGCTCTGCCTCGTCCTCAGTCCCAGCAGCGTTCAGCAATCTCTCCCACCTCTCCTGGCCAATCCCCTTTTTCCTGTGCCATATGGCATCTCAAAAGTCTTCCCGGTCCATGCCACAGAATTACGTGACTCGGCCCCAGCAGCTCAGACCTGCTGCCCTGCAGTGGCCGATGGAGCAGGGCAGGGGGACTCAACTCAACTCAAACACACACATGGAGGAAAACACAGGGATTTCTGAGCCAGTCAAATTGCTGGGATTCTACACAAAAGCCCTCAAGTCACCTCACCTCACCTGCAACCCCTCAGCGCAACCCCTGCCGTGACCCAGCTGATGGGGCAGCTTTCGGCTTTCTCAACAGGCTGCGAATTTCAACACAGCATTTCAACATACCAGCCAGCAACGCCGAATTAAGGGGAACACGGTATTCAAATGCATTCTCCCTTTGCTTTTATTTCCAGACTCACTTCTCAACTAAAAAGCTTAAGGAGGCAAAAAGCAACAGCAAAGCAGAACTATCAAAGATTTCCACCTGCCAGACAGCAGCACCAAGTTACAAAAAGCATCGTGTTCTTTCACCAATAAATCCTTGATTTTAACTCAAAAAAACAAAAAACAAGAAGAAAGACTCAAGACATCTAACTCTTTTATGCAGTTCTTGCAACCTTGCAATTTCTGCACACAGGGACATAATTTGTGGTAGGCACCAAACTGGTTAACCTCCTCATGCTACGGGAGAAGGAAACCCAGAGTCACTACTAAATAATAAACACTATTATATAATGCTTATAAATATATTTATGTACTCTATATATGGTATTTATTTTTTAAAAACACCAAGTGATTTATAAGTAACAACAGTAACTAACAGAGGTGATCTCGGTCTCAAATACCAACACAACATCTTTTTGGTTTCTGATAGCAATTTGGGCCACTTTCATCAGGTACAGCGAGCACAGAAAAACCAAGTCCTACAGCTGGATGGAAAAAGCTCAGTACACCAGAGAAGCAGCTTTGGAGCCACATGCTGCAGCCTCCTTGAGTGCTGTGACTTCTCCCCCAAGACAGTCTGCAAGAGATAGCTACAAAATGCAAAATGAATGCCAGGAAACTCAAATTCAGACTTCCACCGGGGAAAAAATAAGGAGAAGAGATGCTGAGCGACCCAGCAAATGACTAAAAGCCACCGCATTCGTTAAGATCTAGATCACATCGGTGTAAACTGCACGAATCAAAAATCATCCTCTGTGAAGTATTGGTTGTTGGCAGACAAATCTCAGAGTACGTGTATTGACTGACAGTGAACTGTTTGCTAGGAAGGGCTCTTCCATCGGCATCGAAACGGCTTTGACACAGGAATCACTAAATCTTCCAGCATCTGCAGGAACAGACCTGCACACAGAGGGGGAGCTGCCTTCAAAATGCTGTCTAGGCTTGCCAGAAAGCAAATCCCTCTTGTTCTTGGTGGTGACTGGTGTATTTCTAACAGGTTTCCATGAAGCACATCGCGTTTAACACGGAAAACAAACACTCAGCTCCTTACCTGAACCGTCAGGAATGGATCTGACAAACGTGGGAAGCATCTTGACTGCAGCTGTGGGGTTAAAATCCCTGGAGAGGCCGTTCTTCATCTCCCTCCTGAAGCGAGCCATGACATCCAGCAGCGTTTCGTCGGAGAGCCGCATGGCGTAGAGGTATTTATCAATCTGGGGACAAACACACACCACCACCGAGTGGAAGACTGCCCTGAGGCACCCAGGTGTGGCTACACCTCTCTCTAAGGGCAAGGAGAGTGTACAGCCCCAGCTCAGCCTCAGGGCTCTGGCCAAACACAGCCACACGATCCGTGCCTTGTCTTTTAATCCCGGAAAACAGGCACACTGTACGTGAACTGAAGCCCACCCCATCCTACTGCTTCCCAAGGCACGGCCTAGTCCCACACACACTGCCTCCTCTTTTCCACACAAAATGGTCTGCCCACAGCCCTCACTACCTCCAGCCCTTGCTCCACTTCTCAGCTCTCCTGACTATCCGTGAGCTGAGCTAAAAGTCGCTCTTTTGGCACCTCGTCCCAGCTGGGGTGATGTGGATGCCAGAGGCGCTTTGTATTTAAAGCCTTACATTGGGAAGGATTTGCCACAGCAGTTTTGGGGCTACATCCCAGGCTGAGAAATTATTTCAGTGCAGCAGACCAAAGCTATGACAGCCAGAGGGTCAGGAGAGGCAAAACTTGGCTGTGGGCAGGTGGCATCTTCCTCCATCAAATTAAAAGCTGTTGATTTCTCCCTTGTGGCTTCCAACGAGAGGAACTTTCTTTACCTCCCTGGAAAAAGGAGGAGGTTCTGGTTTTCCATAAGATTACAACCACCTTCACCATCAGGAAGACAGAGATGCTTTGATGCCCAAAAAATACAACTTGTCCTTGGGGGTTCTTGCCAAACACGCCTCCCACCCCTTTTACCTCAGCTGCCAGTCTATTCTCACCTTGTTTCTTTACCAGCCTAGGAAATTTGGTTCTGCAGATGGCTCAGACTAAAGCCACACCTTCAGGATCACTTTTGCTTGCAGCTTAGCAGGACCAAGAAAACAAAACCCCGCCCGTGTTTTCTGTCCTCAGCAGAACTGGAAAAGCCACCTCGTTTTAAACCCCAGGCCAGCTCTGTGCCAAGGGCGCTCCGGAAGCCTCGAGAGCAACTCATCTCCAAGCTGGCATTATGTCTTACAAGACCAAGGCCCCAGTAAAACACCCCATGCAACACATATGTATGCAAGCGCTCCACATTCCAGGCACCTCGAGACGGGTAGTGATGAACAATGTCCTTCACGAAAGAAACGCAATCAAAATGTAATTAAACTCCAAACCGACCATAAAACCGGCGCAAATTTAATTGCTGGGATAGAAAGTACACCTGCCACACGTACTCAGGGGCTGCACCGTGCGTGTGTCCCCGAGCCAGACACCCGCTGTGACCCAGCAGTTCTGTACACGGCCAGGGAGGAAGGCACGGATGGTGCTGCTGGGCACGGCTACCCAGCCTGATCCCAAACCACAGCACTGGCGCCAGGCAGGCCTGGGCCACAGGGGACACAGCCAGAGGCTGCACAAGCTGTGAAGTTTTCCATGTCATTGCCTGCAGAGGAAGAGCAGAAGGGGCTGTAACAGCTCAACAATACCGTGATTGATAACACCGCGATGAAATGAGACCGTGCATTTTCCCCACGAAGCGGTGACGTGACAGTGCCGGCGTACAGCTGAACAGCAGAAGAGCTGAGCTCGGGTTCTCTGCAACACAGGCCAAATGCAAGACCCCAGGGCAGCGTCCCCACATCCCAGCTGTGTCCTGGGCTGCCCTGATGGGCTGACAGCGCCTTCATAGCGACAACCGCAGCCAGTCATCGGTGTCATTTCACTCCAAGAATAAAACCCTGGGTGGGATGTGCCCTTTCTGCAGCCCCAAATGCCGTGGGGATAGGCTGCTGTCAGGCTGAGCAGGAAAGTCTCTCCTCAGTGGCAAACGCTGACATGTTTTTTTTTAGCAGAGTGTGTAAAGCCATGATGTCAGAGCATGAGGCTACTCCCTTTTAAAGGAGCGGGGAACCAACCTCTTTTTCAGGCTGAGCTTTCAGCAGCCCACGCTGCCGCTCAGAGGGGTGATTCCCCAAATCTTCCGGTGAAAGCTTCGCTAACACATCATTCACACAGTCAGACCTCACCGTGCAATTAACACAGCCCTCTGCAAAGCCCCACTGCCGCATCCTCCTCCCAGAAACGGGGAGGAAGGATTCCACCCTCCACCGAAAGTCCTGCTGTGAACGCAGGTTTTGGCGTTTGCAGTCAGGGCTGACAAGCCCATTCTCCCCAGCTCTGCCCCTGTGCTGCCCTCAGCAGCGAGGGAAAACGGGAGAGAGGGCTCTTTTTGCTCCCCTGGAAACCCAGTGAGCGTGTCAGCACCCTTATATAATTGGGCACCAAGGCCATCCATCTCCACCACTGAGACCCACGGGGCAGGAAGGCAGGGGACACTGAGCCTCTGCTTGGAAAAAATCACTCCTGTGTGTTACAGCTTCCCAAACCAAAAAAAAAAAAAAAGGGAAAAAAAAAAAAGCAAGGTTTTTTTTGTCCTCCCAGGCAGGAAAAGGGTTAGTCATTCCAGCAGTGTGGCGGCAAGGGAATCAGCATGGCTCTCCTGCGCTGGCAGCACATGCTCCTGTCTTCCCTCCGAGGGAAAACTCCCAGCAAATAGCCATAAATAACTTAGGGCAGGGAGAGCCAGAGGTTGGATTACGGGATGGAGATTTAATAACTCCCAGCTCTGTCTGCAATAAAAGCCGATCAGAGAGCAAATCTCAGCCTGATCCACTGGGAAGCTGCGGAGAGGCTGGCAGGGACAGACGGGAGCTGCTGGCAGCACCCCGACAGCCCCACAGCCCCACTGAGGCTCCCATGGGTGGCAGACAGGTGCCAGCCCTTCCCAGGGGATGGCAAAGGGCAGGAACAATTTCAGGCAGGCAGTTGTGTGGGCAAGGAGCAGAAAACACTCCTTTATTTAGCTGCCGCCTCAGAGACACTGCCGGAGGAGGCAGGCACTTCCCAGAGTGCCACTATGCAAGTCCTCCAAGAGCTCTATCACTTCTTTTTTTTTTCCTCATTTGCTTAAAAAAAAACCAAACAAACAAACAAAAAAAAAAAAAACAAAAAACAAAACAGCCAGACAGAATCTGTGAGCAATTTTTTAAAAATAGGATTTCGTACTCTGAAGCACATTCACGTAATTTTTCCTGGTCACTTAGGAAAGACATTCTTTGTAATTGGGGGAAAGAAGTTTCTGAAAATCCAGGCATTGCAGCAGTTGTGAATAATTATAAGTGCATAATGAAACAGGCCATTCCTTAAACACATGCCTCATTCCAAGGACACTGACAACAGTCACTGGTATCCAAGAAGAGAGCACTCCCACAACAATTTCAGAAATCATGAGCACCTATTTTACTGAAGCAGCCTCTGCACCAAAACCCTTCACCAATGTAAACATTTTTCTGCGGAGCTAATCCTTTCAGCATGAATAAGATTCACCAGGAGCCAGGGCGTGTTAAAACAAGTAGTTTAAGACATTCTGAAACTGTTTATGCTTACTTATGATTTATCTGATTGGTTCCTAAAAAGCCTTTATAGGGGCAGGTCACCAATAAGGGCTCTTCCTGATGCCAGTTGTTACATTTTACACTCCACTCCATCACGGTTTTTTCAAGGTTAAACAACATTTAGATGTGACTCTCGGATTGCAAGATTTTTTTCTCCTCTCTTCAGGTAAGACAACAAAAACATATTGTTCCCCTGACAGGCAGAAACCAGGCAACACCTAAAGGCTCCCTTCGCTGGGCTCAGCTGCTGCAGGTACAAACCTGTTGGAAACAAAAGCTACTCCAAGGCAGTTTTCCAAAGCTCTCCCGCACCCAGGGATGCTCCATCACACCCTTGGCCCTGCGGATGGGAGTTGGCCCTTGGGGAGAAATCGGTGCCTGGGTTCAGTTTGTGCAAAGTGCCCTGTCACAGCAAGGGGGCTGAGCTCCTGCTGCTGTCCCCACGGTGTCACAAACGTCCAGGGAACGGATGTTTTCAAAAACATCTGGATAATTTAAGCTCCTTGGAGCAAACCCTCATGCATGTTTATTCATTATACACAGGGCATCCCACACTGCCAGCTTGCTGCTGCACAGTGAGGTGACAAGCAGGTGCCTTTACAGGTGGATTCATTGGAAAATGCCCTCTTGCAGGGGCCACAGGGCGATGAACAACCCCCACCTTCAACACTACACAGCCATCCTGCCTATTCCTCCTGCTTGCCACGACTCATCCTGGAAAACACTCTAGGAACCACACATTTGAAAAAAATTACACTTAAATTTAAGGGGGTGCAAAAAAATCCAGCAAAATCCAGCACAGTAAGCACTAGTTCTCAGATCCAGGGTACTCCAAGAGCCTGGAACCACCAGCCCTATCCATGTCCCTCAGCAGGGCTCCCACCATGGAAAGGCAGCGTGGAGCGTTAGAGCCACACAGGGAGGGGAACATGAGAAAAAAAAAACAAGGATGGGAATACAAAAAAAGAAGAAAACAGGGTCACAAGGGAAAAAGAACGCTCAGCTTTGGCTTGCTGATACTTTTAACCTGTTCACACCCCTCCTGTGACCCGGAGCAGCATCCTGAAGGTGACCTGCCACATGTGCCACCAAGCGCCGAGCTGGACCAGCGAGGCAGAGGAGCTGCCACCATGGCCAGGACACCCAGGGGACAGCGTGGGGAGCAGGGACCACGCCTCGGGTGGCAGCCCTCAGCCCCAGGCACGTACCAGCAAAGCGCTGCCCTTCCGGAAGCAGACAGGAGAGGGAGGGACCTGACACGAAGCCATGCAGGCACGTATCCCTAAAAGCAGCACATTGATGGAGCACAGACCTCGGAAGCAAAACCACTTTTTGCCCCACGGGGAGCCGGGGAGCGGAGCCCACCAGCAACCAGGAGCTGTGGGACAGCAGAGCCTGTGGCTGCCACTGACACCCTCCCTACAGAACAGCCAAAAGTAAGGGGCTCCGTATCCGTTCCAAAAGCATACAAACAGGAAAACACGTCTTACGTCCTCCAAAAACAGTAGCCTGCCTTTTTTTTTTTTTTAATTGGGTTTTATTTTTTTATTTCCTTTTCCAGACAAAACCAGATCGATCCATTAGAATGCTTTACAGCTCCCTGGCCAAACCATTTCCCGTGCTGTCAGACAATAGGAGCCCCACGGTGCCAAACCAGCCTGCGATAAATAACCCCCAGAACACCACAGTTTCCCTGTGCTCCCTCCATGCCTTCCCCGCAGCCCTTCTGCCGCTCCTGGGCCGCCGTGCTCCCTTGTGCTTATCTTGGCTTTCTAAATATAACCCACGCAACGAGACAGAAAAGGCCCTACCCAGGCATGCACGCCTGGCACAGCAGCAGCACTTACAAACCCTGCGGGGAAAAGGAACATAATGGGCCTGGAGCGCAGGGAGAGCCACATCGGTGGGGCCAGAAGGTGCAGGCTGAGCAGCCTCCAGCTCCTCGCCAGAGCCACTGGGCGGAAAAGCAAAAGAAACCACGGAAGGAGACGTGGAAAATATGGGGCGCTGCCTCGGGTTTTCTCAGGAGGAGGAGTGGGCACGGGTGAGCGCGTCTGGAGAGGAGCAGGATGGGTCACCCACACACGGGAAGCTGAGGTGTCCCCCGGCACAGCTGGAAGCCCAAAGGGAGGAGGTGCTCTCCTCCTGCTGCCTGGGGAGGTCGGCAAGCCCCGGGAACAGTACAAATCAGCGCTGCTGATGTTGCCATTGAGGCTTCCCCAACATGTTTTCGGGATGCCTGCAGCCACGCGCCCAGGTGGGTCACGCAGCACGGCCGGAGGAGGTGGCAGAGGGGAAGCCTCTGTTTCCTGACGTCAGCCCGGCTCGGGGATGTTTGCAATTATTTTCCCAATTTGTGTCCCCACATCCCTCGCCCCAGGCTCCCCGCCTCCTACAGCTCTGCAATGTGCTCACCCCGGCCCTAACTGCCATGTTTTTATTTATCCTGTGCTCCGCACCCTTTTCCTTGTGGCAGTGCTCAATCCCAGGGCTGAACCAGCCACACAGGAGCAACCAACTAACGCTGAAGGAAAAGAAGCCTATGGAAACGCTCCTTTTTAAGCACAAATTACAACCGTTTCCTGTTAATTCCGAACCTGAGAGGCACATAATTCAAAAACTACCTGCTCCTCGCCTGCTGGAGCGACGATGCCCACAGGCACCCTTGGAAAGAAGGGGAAATCCCCTCCCCAGGGATGCTGGTGCCTACCAAAATCCCGAGAAGCCACCACCCTCCGCTCAGCGCCAAAGCCCTCCAGCTCCTGCCTCGCCTTGCTGAGCTCAGTCCCGCGGCCTGACCCGCCGCTCTGCATCCATCACCCACGCCCCACTCCCATCTCCCATCTCCAGCGGGGATGCTCGGGGGGGGGGGT
>JAYRBT010000178.1:1543426-1565407 GCA_036023395.1 Myiotriccus ornatus | reverse complement strand
TGAGACCCTCACGGACCTTCCCTCCACGCCTTTCTGCCATCCATTTTCTCCTCCTGCAGAGAGCTCCCCTCCACGACTGAGTTGTCCATCACCGGCCAGTCGGCTCCATTAACCACTTCCATCCCAATTCCCATCCTGGGCATCCCAATCATGCTTTTATTTGTGTATCCAGGGACGGCTGCTGCCCCAGGGCCTCGGCTTAGCCCAGAAGGTGCCTTCCCCCGCCCTGAGGGGAATGAATGCCTGTGCCAAACTCAGCCCCAGGGTCTCACCCTCCGCCTTTCCCTGCTCTGACTCCCAGTGGCAACGCAGGGCAGCCTTTTTTCAGCTCCCGGGAGTGGATACAGCCTGCAAGGATGAGGACGAGGATGAGGACAGTCCTCTCAGCAGCCTGGCAGGCAGCGGTCCCAGTCCCGCAGCTACACAGATGGCCAAGGCAGCCCTGCAGGAAAGGGGACTTCCCAGGGACAGAGACCTTTGGCGAGCTGGACATCCGAGCAACAAACTGAGAGCATCAAAAACAGACCTCAGGAAAGGGAACTGAATCGATAACACCGGTGGGTTTGAGAACACAACCCTGGCATTTCTCAGTGCCTGGGGCTGGGAGCTACCTCTCACCTCCAAGTGCAACAAAGAAAACGGATGCTACTAAGGTTGCAACCCCATCGCCTCCCTCCTGTCCGAGAACAATTGAAAAAATGAAGCGGTTAACTCAGTGAACATCCTTGAATAGTCCTTGCAATCAATGGCTCCTGAGGTATCGCACCTGGCATTGCTGTCAGCCCTTTTCTCCACTGTTAAGACTTACTTTACAGTTGTTCTGATATGCAGTAATGATTTCAGGGGGAAGCTTCCACTGTTGACTCTTCACTCATCTCTCCCCTCTTCTCCAAACAGCCTTTATCTCCCAATAAAAGAAGAGAATAAAATACAGTGGCAGTGAAACAGATTTAGTCTCACCTCATCTTTTTTTTTTTTTTCTTTTTATCACTTTGTTTTTCACCTGGTTTTAACTCAGGCTTTTCTAGCACACTAAGAATTTTGGGGTTTTTGCAGGGGTGGGTTGTTTTGAGTTTGGTTGGGTTTTTTTTTTTAAATAACCAGTTAGAAAAGATCAAGGGTGCAAGGACCTTCTTGCCCTCCTCCCAGCAAGCTTCTGCTTGCTGAGATTGCCCAGCATTTGGTTCTTCAACTTGTGCACAGGAATCCTCCCATACAGAGCCCTCTGTCCATCTTCCTGTAGCTAATTCAGTGTGCCAGTGGGGAGAGTTTTCTGGAGGAGCCCGTGTTTCCCAGGTTTCTTACCAAATCTGCTCTCTCTCCACAGAACACAGCTCTTACTAACTCTGGGGGTGCCTGGGCTGTGCAGGGCCCTGGGACACACCGTGCAGACAAAGGGTAAGGCTGGGGAGGGAAGGGCGTTAAGAAAAAGCACACAACAAGATCCACATTATTTCGGCATTCCCCTCTCAGACAGACATGACCCATCACGTTTAGAGCACCTTCAGTGTGCACCTGCAAGGTGATAGTATCAAGGAGAGAAGGGAAAACATTAATCAAACTTTTGGTGGTTTTCTATCTTACTTTACACATCGGCTTTACAGAGTGGATGCAGTGCTGGGACAAAGCAGATATCTACCTTATTTCCCTTCCCACTCCCACAGGCCACCCATACTCATGTACAGGAACAGGTTTTTCATTATTATTATTTTTTACATATCTATCTATCTATCTCAATATCACTTGACAAGCTACAGACTTGACAAGCATGAGAAACGCTCTGTGACAGTTCAAGGCAGTGGAATTCCCTTCCAAGGAAACTGGAGGCTTACCTGGAGCAGGACAACGTTCACCGGGTCTCCTCCTGTCCCTGCCTCACTCCCTCTCCTATGTTCCTATGTTGACCCAAACCAACGCCAGCTCATTCCACCAAACGCAAAGAAACAAATCAAGAACGATCAAAAGCAGCAATACTTTCATTTCGGTATTACCTACATTTCAGGCTCAAACTCCTTTACACTAATCTGCTAATCCTATATAATATTGACTGCCCAAGAAAGGAGATCACGCTAATCAGGATTTCTGAAGGATTTACACATGATCCTACACTTACTTTTGAACTTGGTCAGAAGCGACAAGGGGAACGTGTCACCACCGAGCTGCCACTGCATTTTCTCTGGATTTCAAGTCAAGCACCAGCACTGTCCAAATCTACAGCCACCAAAATGAGTCTCTAGCAGGCAAACCAACACGTTTAGGACTCTCTTTTTCCCACAGATGAAAGGGTAACTGCAACTATCCGCTGGGATAGTTCTGAAAAGCACAAACCTCAGTTCCTCCACCCAATAATGCTTCCGTCACACCTGTGATTTAAGGATCTTTCAACTTTCCAAATCAAATGCATGACCTAGATCTGAAAAAAAGATGTTCATGTCTTAAAGAAGCATCAAAACAGAAATCAATAAATTTGAGCACTAAATGTGTTGACTGGAGGGAAAATAGGCACAAAGCTGTCCAAAAAGCAGTAGAAAAGAAAAAGCAGAAAAAGAAGAATCTCATTTTATTTTCAATTGACTAACAATGTCACGTGAAGAGTTGTACCACGTTTTTCAGTGTATGATAGGCTGATTCAGTAGAAGGCCTCTACTTTTATTTTAAGCAAGGGTTTTAAACTGAATCACCACACATGATGTGCAGAGAAGGGTTTTGCTTCAGCAGTTTAACATCTACACAAGGGAGGTGGCAAGTTTGCAACAGTCTGAGTTTCCACATGAAGACAGAATCGGGAACATGACGCTGCATTGTTATCCAGTTGGAGAACGTTCTGGTTTAGGGACAGCCAAAGCATCGGTGTGTCTATGGGATCACTGGGAAACTGCAAGTGAAGGGTGTTTTCCTGGTAAAATCCCACAGGAGCCAGTCCTGCCCCTCTCCAGGGCCGCCCAGCGAACCTTTGCTCGTTCCCTTTCCGAAAGCAGCTGCCGAGTCCCCGGCCAGCAGATGTGTGGAAGCTGCCTGGCTCCAGAGCAAGTCAGCTGCCTGCAGGAAAAGCAGGAGCACGAGTGTCCTGGGCCTCGGGGACCTCGGAACAGCCGTCGGGCACTGAGCACACGGTGAGCACTTCCAGGTTCATGTGATCGGATTCCACAGCACCCACAGACTCACTGGGAAAAAAAAAAAACACTGCACATGCAAAAAATCATTATTGTGTGGGCCGAATCTACTGCAGGGAAGGAACAGCTGCAGTTGAGGTGTAAACTGCCCCGTGTGAATATTTCGTTTCCCAAAGAGACTAAAAAGAAAAATCAAAGCAATACAGGATGTCTTTCTAAACGCGAGGGGTTTGCCTTCTTTTGTTACTGATTTGCACCCCGATTGTGTAGAACAGGCTTTGGAATAGAAGCACAAAAGCAGCTCTTGCACCATACTCACGTGGCCATGCTGGGGCAAGTCCACTTCCCCTCCTTCCAGAAATAATAGGGATGAACATCCACAGATGCACTTTTGCAGATTATCACAGTCCACTCCACCGAAAGGTTCCAAACCCACCCTGACAGTACAAGATTTCAGGTACTGAAGGCAGAAAGAGTCAATGCAGAAGAGCTGTTCTAGGCTCCACATTGCCTCAATGCCTGATTTATTTTTTGTTTTTTTGCTTCTATACCCAGCCCCTCCAAATTTAACCTGTTCATTGCCAGGAACAAGTTTCCGTCCCAAATAATCGCCCTTGCTACATAGGAAGCTTTGGTTCCTGGGGCTCTGTGGATTCTGAAATATAAAAGAAAAACACTAAGTTTCCTGACAAAAGGAGAAAAACATTAAATGTAATACGAATTCACAACTTGCCTCTTCCCAGCTGCTTACTACAGTGAGCTCAGCACCGCACCTCCAGAAGTGAAAACTGTTTCCAAGTATTATTTTTCACCCATCCAGTAACTCCAACACAGACACAGCTGCTGACATGTTTTCTTTTTTTTTTTTTTTTCTTTCCTTTGGAAAAACTACAAAACAGGAAGGGTCTGTAGCTTTCAATTTGGAATCTGTGATTGCTAAATTTAAACCCAGCGGTGGCCTGGTTACAGATTATTACATAAAACTGCTGATCCCCCCTCTGCATGACGGTTACTTTTTGACCTAACTAGGCTTAAAGCACATTTCTTGGCCCCACTTTCTGCTGCCAGCCTGGAAGGAAGCAAATACCCAAGAAGAGAGGATTAAGGGAGATAGAGGAATACTTGAGAACAGAGGCTAGGCGGGGTGCAGATTTGCTGCCCCTCTGTGCATGTGATTGCTTTGGTTTGTTCTGGGTAAATCAGGTGAGGGGACATTTGGTCACACAAGGCTCTATCCACAAACCACCTTCACAATAACTTCAGTGCTGCTGAGCACTGTTAGACATTTAGGTTTAAAGAAAGGTTTAGATTTAAAGATTTATGTTCTAAGAAAGCTCCCACTTGCCTGCATGTTCTTCCCACAACTCAGAAGAGGCACCAGACAGAGAAGCTCACAGCAGCCCAGATTTATTTACAAACAGTCTACACACAGGCAGAGCAGCAGGCAACAGAAAATGAAAACCAGAGATAAACTCCTTTCCACACAATGGAAACAACTGTCTCAGGAACAGGCAAGGAGATAACAGAGGGAGAACAAAGAGGAGAATTTCAGAAATTCAGGTGATTTTTGTTTCTCTCTACACAGCTATTTGGTGGCCTGTTTGATCCTCTCTCTGTACCCTGACACAGACATAGCAGACTCTGTAGCTGCTTGTTTCTGCATTCTCTCTTTCCTCCAGTATCAAAAGAGTCAGCCACAGTGGGAATCCACCCAGCGCTGGTTTAGCTCTATGAGCACTCAGATGCACTAACAGATTTTGACACAAACTGATATTCCGTAGAATCATATTTTCATCTTTACATTCATCTACTAAACATGCCTCTGTACTCAGAAGTATTACATCGCATCACACTTGCAACCAGTGTAGTGGCAGGGGAAGCATCACTGACCAAATCCATTGATTTATTTTACCTTCAATTTTATTGTAAAACCTGTGAAGCACTGAACAAATATGTGCACTAGATAGATGCAAAATCAGGATCTCAACATTCCTGGAGCCAGGCCAAGCCAAAACTACAGCACACAAATCCTAAGAAACTGGTGATAAACCCAGTTGTGGCACAGTAGCTTAATTAAGACACTGTAAAAAGACACATTTGGGGTGGATTGTGTCCATTGGTTTGTTTTCTCCCGTGTGCATTACAGATGCACTGCAGGAACTACAGAACCGAGGAGACTGTGGTATGCCAAGAAAAACACCAGTGGGGAGCAGAAACACCTGATCCAAGTCAGCAAAGGGCAAAAATCCACAGCCCTGGTCAGTCATAAGCAGCTGCTCCCTGGAAACGGGTACCTGTGTGCTGGTGCCTGGCTCAGCTACCTGGAATCACCACTCAGCAGATCCCCGTGCACACGCCCGGCAGCGCTGCAATGACTCGGCTGCTCGTTTCTACTTCTGCCCAACGTTATGCAGCCGTTTTGCCACTGCAGTGATGAGAGCAGCCCCCTTCCCACTGCCATCTTCAGAGAGCATGAAGGTCACATCACACTGAGGTGCCAGTTCCTTCACTGTTTCCCGCAGGACCCTGGAAAAACTGAATGGAAAGGGAGAGAAGAACAGAGCATTTTAGCAGCTGCTTTCTGGTCTGAAATCCACACAAACACTGGTAAATAAGTACCAGAAGAGTAAATTCCCTCAACACCCTGGAGAAAAGAGCCTCCCAGTGGTAACTAGACTTGACTTTGCGATTTTTGATCCTTTAGTTAGGCAAGGGGAAGGACAGGATGCAGGGAAACGTGTTAGATGATCCCCTCTCACATTTTTAATCATCTCAGTAGAAAGCTGCTCCAGCTTGGGACGTTTCCACACGAAGATGAGCAAACAGCAAAGGGCAGTGGTACCACGGCACTCACTGTGGATGGAGCTTGTACAAAGTCCCGTCTACTCCAACGGTGATTTGCAAGCGCTCCACGCCTCGGTTCTCCCTCTTCTTCTCCACAATGGCAGCCAGCCCTGCCCCACAGAGCCGGGCGGCTCTCTGTGACACAACTCCACACACCTCCTTCACGATGATGCTGTCCTCACACGTGCTGTCCAGCCCCAGCTGCTGCAGGATTCGCCGCACCTGGAGGAGGGCGAGCCGGTCGCTGTGCAGAGGGAAGCACATGGAGCAGCAAGGCATTAGGGAAAGCTTCAGTTCAGGCTGAAATCTGCTCCTGCCATGCCCTTTGCCACGTCAGACTGTACTTCCAGGAGGCACGAACAGTAATTATTCATCTAACTCCCAAAGTCGTGAGGCAGCTGAGCCAGGTCAGCCACCTGACTGTGTTATTTCTGATCTCGAGCCTGAGACACCACTTTCCAGGGCTTTCCACAGCAGAAAGGGCCTGAAGACCATTGCAAATGTGCACAGATATGGAGGCAAGCACATCTTCATCTATCACTGACTTTTTACTTCCTTTGATAACTACTGTTTTAAGTCCCACAAGAAACACTCCAAGTATAATCACACGTGTAGTTAAGGCACCCAAGATAACCCCGTTGTGTGGACAGGAAATGGTAACTCACATAATTACAGAAAAATTCTGGGACTCCCCCAGTTCTTCATTTTTGGCTTTTATTGTGGGGATGGGGAGGAGGGAGGCATGCAAAGAAGAACATGGTAATTAACCTCTTGAAAGAAAGGGCTCCACACACTTGCTTCCTAGGGGTCCCAAAAGGAATTAAACCATGTAAATACAACAACCTTACCTCTCGATCTGAGACAGGAATTTTGTTTCAAATATGCCTCTTTTCCTGAGTGACTCCGAAATGTGTCCTCTGAACAGCAGCCCTTGCTTGGTTAAGTCGATCAAAATTTGCCTTACTATTTCACCAAGGTACATTCCACTGGTCATTTTTTCATACCTGTTGAGTTACAAAAGAAAAAAAAAAAAAGGTGCATTTAAAGAGATGGCATGTTAGCTTTGTTCAAGCACGAGTGGTATGTACATGCCCTATGAATTCCCAAAAAAACAGCCCGAGTTTGCAGAGCAATAGCCATTGAAATCCACCTGTCAATCAGCAAAACTCTGTTGCAGTGACTTCAAGTGCAAAGGCTAATTACGAGACATTTACCTAAGCCAAATGGAAAAAAAATAGAAGAAAATAAGAAAAAAAAAAAGAAATAGGAAAAAAATCCCTTGCAATAATAAACTGAACACAGTGTTAAAGGCAGAGTTCACAATGAGGTGAAACACTTCCCTGTCCCCTCACTGCATTCCCCAGGGAGTCACACCTGATCGATACTGTCCCTACTGAACAAAGAATAGTCAAGTCCAGCTTATCCTCTTGCTTGAGTTGTATTTTAACTTGGAAAAATCACCTTAAGGGAAGGAACAAAGCATGACCTAGACATTGCAGGGAAATCTTAAAAGCTGCACTGTTTGGTAAGTGCCCTGAGAACATTGCTGTGATAACACAAACAAGGTACCTCTTTGGGTTTTTTCTGGGTATTTAGGTTACTTACCATGCAGCACAAGACATGCAATATTAACATTTCCTCTTTGATTATTCATTCATTAAACGCATTCTAAAAACCACCCAGTGTCTCTTGAAGACTGACTTCATCAGCCTCTTGGCATCAGGACCATCACATTTACCTCTGTTTGCCTGGGTTTAGTGAGCCTTCATCTACTTCTTTATC
This sequence comes from Myiotriccus ornatus, assembly GCA_036023395.1. Classification (NCBI taxonomy): domain Eukaryota; kingdom Metazoa; phylum Chordata; class Aves; order Passeriformes; family Tyrannidae; genus Myiotriccus; species Myiotriccus ornatus. Next base: position 1,557,668 of record JAYRBT010000178.1, on the reverse strand, counting down.
ATATTTTGTCCTGATGTTGTCAATGCAGCCGTTGTCACCAAACGCTCCCCATTCCGTGTTAATGCACATTTTTCCTTCATTCCCTTCCACTGTTTCTATGTTTTTCATCTCCTCCATGTAGCACACATTGCTGCCCGTTCCTAGAAGGACACACACGACAAGGCTTCAGCCAGAAAAGTGAAGCAGCACCTGAAAGTCATGGAAGATGATTGCAGTGGTCATGTTAAAGTTCTCTGTGCCATATCCCAAATATCAAAGATTTCTCCTTTATCTTATCGAAGCAAGTGCTAGCCAGTGATGGGAAGAGTGCTTTAATTTATCCCAACAGAATGTTACCAGGTAAGACAGGCCCTGCACAGAAAATCCACAGCATAGAGGAGTAGAGGCCCTTCGTTGTAGGTCAGAAATGGCTCTGGCAGCGAAGCACTGATCAGTCATTGCTGCCAGTCTGGCCATAATGCACCGCAAATCATCTTGCTCATCATCACCAGTGTGCTCCCAAGGGCAAGCCCTGCCAAGAGCCCAGGCCATTCTATGATTCTGTCCTTAGACACATTTCTGGATCAAAACTTGGAGGAACCTCTTGGGGGAATCTTCTGGAAAGCCTCAAAAGAGTTCATTCAGATTTTTAAGGACATTTGCTTGTTCCAAGCTCTGTGACCAGTAAATATCAATACACTTGTCAAAACAAGAACTCATGCTCCATCTGCTCTTCTCATGTTCTTTTAGCCTGCATACACCTGTTAGGCACCAGAGATGTGATCAGAAGTCCAGTAGATTCAGGATCCTACCTGCTACAGGTGTTATGTCTCCTACTGAATACCACCCAAATCTGCCAAGAACCCCGAGTGACCAGTAACAACATGTACCAAATGCAAACAAAAGATGCTGGTTTACAGATTCCAAAGCCTGGCACCTGCATACGTGCTTGCCTCTCGTGGTGGTCACTTCAACACCACTGTACCTGCAATAAGGCCAATCTCACAGTTTGGATCCTCATAGCCACACGTCATCATGGTCCCAACGGTGTCATTCACCACTGCTACGATGTCCAAGTCAAACTCCTAAGACACAAGTCACAATCGGTAGTGGAATACCAGAGGAAGAGTGAGGGGGCATTAAATACACCAAAAAGAGCAGAAAAGAATAGCTCACATTTCTTCTCCTGATGGCCTCTCTCAGCATGTCAACAACATCTTCCCCCTCACAGTCTGTTGCCTTGAATCCTTTTGTCCATCCCAAAAGTGTTCCCTGAAACAGAAGAGAAAGAAAACCCTAAGTGAAGACAGAGAGCTGTACATTGCAAGCATCAGTCTTTGCTTGACTCCAACCCCAACCTTTCTTTATTTTAAATAATGTGTGTCCCTGGACAGGTCACTGTGAGTGTCTAGTGCAGAGTGTGTCCACGTGGATCTTTGTTCCTCAGCTGTTGGTGGCAGTGACTGCAGGTTTATACAGCTACTTACCAAGGCACTGCACTCAGTGCCTTCTAAGTTCCATTTGGAAAACCTCATCTCACCTCCTGTGCACACAGCCATTGTCAGGGAAAGACTGCAAAAAATACTTTTGCTCTAAATAATTAAGCACCCATCAAACATTAATGAACATCTACTGTTAATTTTTGGCTCGTGTACTGAAGGACAGTTGGTGTGATCCCACAACTCTGGGCAACACTAATTGTTTCTTTTTGGACAGCAACCTGGCCTGACAAAGGTTGATTTCCAGGTTACATGAAGTAATTAGCCTTCCACTTGGAAATTGCCTCTGGACTGTCTGTCCAAATAAGAAAAAGAAAATAGAAGGCAACTGGGAGAAAAAGCTGCTCTTGAAAACCACCCTCAAGTTCTGGTAACACTAAAAGACCAAGCACACAGGGCTACATATTGTGAGACCCTGACACAGTTGTCTCTCACTCAGTTTGCCACCAATACTGTGGAATTTGTTTCCTAATTATTTGTCAAGATCTAAATACTATGCTGTAGGTTTGGAAGGCATATGGATTCATGTTTCCACAAAAAGCCAAGTCCTATTGCTATACTCTCAGCTGTGAGCTGAAAATTTAGACAGAGCAGACTAACTTCCAGGCTTAGAAGCTACCGTGAAACCCACCAGGAGATCAAAACATTTAGTGAAATACCAGCAAGTAACATCCACCTCTTACCAGATACAGGAAGTTAAAGTTCCACCTCCCATATCCACACAGGATGATAACTGTCTCATTGAGTCGTGTCTCAAACACAACTAATTTGCACACTAGAGCAAATTATTCCCTGAAGGAACGAGTCACCCTTGTCCAAATCCATGTCATTCACCAGGCAGCTGCACAGCTGCCATCCGAGCCACTGTGTCCTGCAGCTCTCACCTTGTCAATGCTGGCTTGCCTGCACGGGAAGGAGAAGGTGAAGCCCAGGGGCAGCCGAGCACCTTTAATCCCCATGTACTCCAGAAAATCTGCTATGCACTGGACAATATGGTCAAAGAGCTGGGAGGAAAGCAAAAGCACGTAAATCTCACAAGTAATCCCACCCAACGGGCCCTGGCTGGATCAATTAAACAGCCACTCGAGATTACCTCTTCCCCTGTCCCTTGCATGATCTCCAAAGGAATGGCAAAGATTTTGTTGTACATTTGCACTGATCTTCTCCTCCCGCTTTTGATTTTGACCAGCAGGACCCTGAAATTCGTGCCACCAAGATCAAGGGCAAGGAACTTTCCTTTCTCTGCAGGAGGAGAAAGGTATTTAATTCTGGTGCTTCTCATAACATGTTTGCCAGTCAGAATGGCACACTCTGCCACACATCCCCAAGACATCCATGTCAAAGCGAGCACACTGCTCTCTATGGCACTTATCCCACTGAGCGCTCGTGTGGGGCTGAAGGGACAGCCAAGTAACATCACAGGAAACTCTGATTTAACAACATAAATACCCCCGGCATTTTCCAGATTGTCCTACTCCCTTCCCTCAGAAAACAGACAAGCAGCTTTCCTGAACCACTTCCAGGTGATCAGGGAATAACTTCACCTGTCCCATCTGGTGTCCCACAGACATACGTGGGCAGCATCTTCACGGTGGCACTGGCTTGCGTCTCTCGCTTCAGCCCGTATTCCAGCTCAGCCCTCATTTTGTTCCTGACTTCTGTGAGGGTCCCCAGGGCCAGGAGGAAGGGGGCGAGGGTGGCATCGATGCGGCTGCGCTGGGCAGCCAGTCTGTGTGCCACGGCCGTGACCACGGCAGCCCCCTTCCCGCTGCCGCTCACCGACAGCAGGAACCGCACGTCGCAGGTCGGCACCAGCCTCCTCACCACCTTGTGCAGGCGCCTGGCGTATCTGCCAGGGACAGAGAGCCCCTTCAGACCCTCACAGGCATCTCGGGCACGGTTTACCTCACACACACACACCCCCAACAGCACAAGGGCTGCAGCACAGGCAAGAGGAGCACGAGAGGTCAGAAACCGCAGCAGGAGGTGGGAACCACGATCCTGATTTCTGGCTGTTCCGCAGAACCTGAACACTTACAGGAAAGTGAAGATACCTCTCAACAAGTGTCAGTGCCAAGGGACACTGAGGAGAAGCCAGGCAACGGTCACAGAGGGTGTGAGTCTCCATCTGGAATCAAACCTCCGCCCAGTTTGGGAGAAATATTTGAGCAAGTTTCCAGTTTGGGAAAGCACAGGTTCAAGAACAGGGAGGTGTGGGGGTGGAGAACAAAAGAAAATTAAAACCCCACAGTGAACTGCAAGTGCTCTGGAGGCCCAGGAGTCACTTGAGAAACCAATTGCACTTCCCCAGACACCATTATTCCAAGTGTCATGTTTTTCCCACCCCACTCCAAATTCCAAAGCTCCTGAGACAGCTTTGCAATAACTAAGCCAGTCAGATCTCACCCCAAACCTGCAGCAAAACCAGCAGTTCCCTCAAAAGCCACACATACACGCAGATGGAGACTCTTTGCAACGTGAACATGTGTCCAGCAATTCCCAACCCCCTGTTGGCTACTCACTGGGGGTGGGTTTTGTAGAGTCCCCCATCAATCCCGACGGTGGTTCGCATCCGTAGCAGCTTTTTGTTCTCCCTCAGGCGGGTCAGGATGGCGGCCAGGGCGGCAGCACACAGGTTGGCTGAGCGGAAGGACACGATGGTGCACACGTGCTGAACAGCAACACAGTCCTCCTCAGAGGGAAACAGGCTCAGCTCTGTCAGGATCTCCTTCGTGTTGCTCAGACCTTCCTTGTACCTACCCCCAAACCAAAACAATATAGCAGCTACTGCAAAGGCAACACATAAAGCAATGGCTGCACGTTGGCTCAAAGAGAAATGAGAGAAGACCAGGACCACTGACCAGGCAGAACCATAATCGGTTCCCATAAGCCAGTAGTGTCTCTCCCACACTATTCCCAAAAGTACCCAGGGGAGAGGCCAGACTTTCAGGAGGCTGCTTCCTGGGGTTCAGCTTTTGGTGAGACTTACTCATTATTTAGCCAAGTAGAGAACGGGATAAAATAGTTGACAGAAGGGGAGCACAGGAATGGACACACAGCTTCGCTCAAGACAACAAAGAAAATCCTTCCCGGAATGACAACAAGCACCAGGATTCCTCTTCGAAACATCAGAATCCAAGAGTTTTCCATGTGGTCATTCATTAGCTGATCCAGAGTTTGTACTACATCTCCACAACCCCAGTGTTCCCACATCAGAGAAGCCGAAAACTGCAACAGTGTCTTCAGGTCTCCGAAGAGGTTATTCAAACAACCTGCCTCTGTGATGCTCAGCAATACATTTTCTATCCTGGTACTTCGCTAAAACTTTACCTTACACCAATTCCCACTTACAGAAAGGTCAACTTTTCTCCTAGGCAAAAGCAAAATCAAGTTGGACACTTCAGGGTTGTTCCCAGCACTGACAGATTATAATTACACATTCATTATTATTGCTGTGCTTGTGAAAGACTAACATTGAGAGTGGCTTCTCTCAAAGAGCATATTGCAGGTTCTTACTTTTCCATTGCAGACACATGTTTCATTTCAATCTTGCCCTTGGTAAGCAGAGCTGTTGACACTTTCCCGTTGAAGAGTAGGCCTTCCTTTGTCATTTTTAGGAGAATGAGTCTTACAAGTTCTCCCAAATACAGGCTGCTGATCATCTTCTCAAACCTGGAATGGGGCACAGGAGGGATTAGAGGTCTTCAGCAGCTCCTCTCTTTATCCCTCCACAGCATTTTACCAGAGCAATCACTTATTTTTAACAACATATGGAGCCATCGCAGCAGCAATCCCTTGGCCTGAGGCAGAGAGGTGGGAAAGGTACCCACTCTTCCCGGAGAGGTCTGGATAAGACAGGACCAGGACCAAGTTAACTCGGGTTCACTGAAACAATTCCTGATCCAAAGGGACTCATGGCATAGGCTAGAAATGCACCTGGACTGCAAGTCAGTCAGGGAATCACTTACAGTTGTTTCCCGGGGTTGAGAGATCCCAGATCGAGCTCCCGATCGAACTCGGTGCGGAGATCGTCCAGCGCGCCGTCGTCTCCAAAGGCCCCCCACTCGGTGTTAATGCACATCCTGCCCTCGTCCCCTTCCACCAGGTCGATGTGCCGCATCTCCTCCATGTAACAGGCGTTGGTGCCGGTGCCTGGGGGCGTCAGAGACAGTACAGAAAAGTCACTTTGTTCCAGCTTTGCTTTTTGCTTGTTTTTAAGTCCACGTGTTTGGGAATAAGTCAGTATGGTGCCTTTGGAAGAAAGTACAAACCCAAAATCCTGTGGTGTAGGATTCTAATACAGGCAACCTGCACTTGTAAAATCATCATTTCACAGTGAGAGAAAAAACAGTGAAATTATTCCAAGGCTTGGCTTGTTTAAAACACTTTTTTTCTTTTTTTTTTTTTTTCAAATGTACTTCCACATGCCTTAAGAAAGCCATCCCGGTGTACAACATGGAGAAACTACAGAAAGTGTAGCTGATTCTAATTACCAGACGTGAGAGGAATTTCTTTCTGGACAGACACACAGTAATTTTCTATACAGTCAGCAGAAAAGTTTAGTATGCTGGTCACAACTGAACCCAGACAAAATGGGGACTGTGGCATTCGATGGCAATGTGATCAGCATAAAAACAGCTGCTTTACAGAAGGCAGCCAGGCTTGAAAAATCTAACCATTGTTCTTTCCATTTTCTTTCTGCTCTTTCCCGTACTGGGAAACTCCCTTCTAGTCCAGATTTGTTAGAATTCAACAACTGAGGGCAAAAAAGCCCTACTCAGTGAACAGAAAAAATTACCAATTATGAGTCCAACTTCACAGCGCTGGTCATCATATCCACAGGTCATCATGGTTCCCACAGTGTCATTGACCAGTGCCAAAACATCAACATCTATATCCTAGTAGCATAAAGAGAGGTGATTAACAGGGAAGAAAGCTGAAAAAAGCACCAGCATGCAGACATATTCCCTGAGCTGCACTTTGGAGGCCAGAAAGCTCCTTGGTAGAAGGACACACTACTTCCTTTTATAACATTATCCCCACAACTCTGTAAAATAACAAATACCTCTGAATTCTCAAGTGCTTGGCCAGCCAGGGTTTTTGTTTGAAGAATTTGTTTTTCCCCAATACAACCTCATTTGCCAGAAAAGCAACATGTTACTGGTTTGAATGTTGTGATCCTGTGCCTACGGGGCTGTGTGAAAGGATGATGCCTGACCACCTGGGCAGATCCCACCCCACGGGACAGAAAACACACACCCATGAATGCAGCTATGACCAACATCACACTCAGGTAAAAAGCCTTTCCATCAAGGCTGTGCAGTTTTCCTTTCACACTTATCAAAGGAGTGGTGTCACTCAGATGTCAGCACTGGCAGGAGGCCACATTTCACCCAGAAGTCTCAGATCCTTTGTTAACTGATGAACTACGAGGCTGATGCAGAAAAAGAAGTGAACCAAAATCAAGGCTGGATTTTTACCACATGAGAAAACAGAATTTCCTCTTTACCACATAAAGTCATGAAGATACGGAAAGATGCTTTTTATTTCTCAGATGGTGTTACTAATAGCACCAAACATGAAAAACAAGGCTTTCCAAAATATTAAAACACAATGTTATTTAAAGTATACACTAGTTCAAGGGCAGATTTAATCATGTCTTACTGCTGACCTTAAAAATTACACTCAGTCACTCCATCCCACAGATTGAGATGGCCAGGCAAGCCCTGGTAGAGGTAGGTGTGCCAATTTGAGATGGTAGTTTTTTCCCCCTACCAACCTTCATCCCACAAGCCAAGCTGTGAAACACAGCGTGTGAAATCTACTGAGTGTTTTATATCTCACCCAGTAATTTCACACCAGATGCCCTTTAGCTCAGACAGTTGGGGCCATGCTGTCCCAGCCTGGTTTATCAGTGTGCAGTGCCCTCGCTGGTGCTGGGGGCAGCCTGTTGCTTCCAGCTCCGAGGGAGAGTCAGACCTCCTAAATATGTTGGACACATGTCACTGGCTGTCCCTTTGGAGGATGCCTGGCAGCTCCCAAAGAACCCACACACCAAGAGCTGATCTCCCAGGAGGACATTCTGAGGCCACACAGGTTCAGGTCCTGCGGGTACAAAACTTGCCTTATGCTTCCGCAGGGCCCTGCGCAGGGAGGTGACCACGTCTGTGTCCTGAACCCCTCGGACCTTGAAGTGCTTTGTCCAGGCAAGAAGAACCCCCTGAAAAGTAACGGTGTGGTGACCCAAAAGCTCCAGCTTCAGCACACAAACCTGCCACAAAGCCAGCCAAAACCAAAGGCTGTGGAGAAGCCCACTGTGTCTCTCCACACGTTAGAACTGGGTCAACATCTTACCTTGGGGTGCCGCCTGTCAGTAACAACACAACTAAACAGGCACAGTCATAAAGCCCCAATCCTGCAAATGCTTCTCCCTGTGCTTTGTGTAAAGCATGTGCAGCTTTCCTGATGCTCATCACAAACTAACAGCATTAAACACAAAGCATTTGCAGGACTGGGACCCAAAGCACAGATCCCTAGGAATAAGAGAGGCTAGAATGAGAGAACACAAAATAATTGCAAACAGCCCTTCGTTTCTCCATGAAGTCTCTCAAAAGCTCAGCTACAGGTCTTTCCTATTTAGAATCTACTGCAAATAAAAAATTGAGAGTGGTTAAAAAAATAAAGATGCCTCAGGACACAGAACTATGTGTTTTACAGTCTAACAGTGTTCATAAAAGGGCACGTGGTTCCTGTGGAATTAGGCAGTGATTAAGTAATAGAACAGCTTTAGCTTAAAGATCATGTTGCCCTGAGATCAGAAATGAGTGTTTGAAAGGTAGTCTAGTTAAATGCTAATGCTAATCCATGCCTTCTTCAGAGGGCACTGTAAACATGATCCCACAAAAAAGCCCCAGGGTAACACATCCATTCATCGGCTTCTACAGATCCTGCAAGGAGCTCAGCTTGCCAACAGTAGTTTTTAATGCATCTTACCTCTTCCAATTTGGTCTGTTTGCATGGAAAAGAAAATGTAAAGCCAAGAGGTAACTTCTTATGCTTCAGGTTTTTGGTCTCCATGAAGTCTAACAGACAGTCAGCAACGTAATCAAAGAGCTGCGCAAGAGAGGAGTGGACAAGGGTCAGGCTGTGTCCTGCAGGCTGTGTCAAGCAGAGCAGCCCCACAGCAGTGCCCTACCTCGGCGCCGTTCCCCTGGGTGACCTCCTTGGGTGTGGGGTAGAACTTGCTCTCCAGCTGGCTGCTCTGCCTCCCGTCATCAAACACCTTCACCTGGTGGGCACGGAACTGGGAGCCACCCAGGTCGACGGCGAGGAATTCCCCCTTCTCTGCAACACAAACGGGCACCGTCACCGAGGACGGCTCAGGTGCCACACTGAAGGCACAGCCCAGGGCCCTCCCTCACCACAGGCTCTCCTACCCCATCACAGCAGATCCTTATCCCACAGGCCCAGCAACATCACTGGGAAGGCTGAGAGCTGGAAGCCCTAAGCAAGGGTGCCAGGTCCCTCCTGTAAGCTTGTTAATGAGAGCTAATTCAACTTTTATTTAGCAGCCTGGGTTTGTCCACCCTGCTCCTTCCACAGCAGCATGTTTTCAAGCTGCAGAAGGATGAGCTTCTCAGCAAGAGAGACCCAAAGCGAGCGCAAACCCAAGCAGAGCACACAGGGGCTGCAAATCCACCACTGAAATGTGGGAGAATCAGTGTGAGATCATTACCCACACCCAGTAAAGGATGCAGGATTTGCAGTCACATGTAAAGACTCAGCCTTAGTGCAAAAGTCAACTTCCAAGAGGGGCAAGACTAATTTGCCACCCAAAGTCAACCAACACAATCCTTTTCAAATGCCTTTAGGTGTTTCTGTAAAAGTACCCTTTTGTTTCACAGTCTTAGCTCAAAACACGTGCTTCTCCAGCAGGAGACCTCAGATGGAAGGACAGGTTGGCCTCACTGCTACAATAAAACCATTCCTCATCCCACACAGGAGAAGGCCCTTCCCAAAAGGAAAATGCAGTGGCATGTGCCTAATCTTGCATGATCTTTGTTCCACAGTCCAAACACCGGACTAAATTTTATCAAATCTGGCCCTGAAAGAGAAAGAAGCAGGAAATTCTACCTGTAGTACCATGGTCAGCTATCACTAAAGTGAGGAGGCAAATTGGGTCACTCAGAAAAATCTGAAAGTTTGTGGCTATTGCAAATGGAAAAAATCCATCCAAGCCTGAGATGTTAAAACCTGCTGGAAGTTTTGTCTGGAAGTAAAATAACCAACCAGGATTTTTCAAGAGAGCAAAACTAAGAAAAACCAATGTGATATTTAAGGTGGGCAGCGTGTCAGTAAGAGAGAGCCCAGCTTGATGCTGCAGTGTGTCCTTGACACGTGGGAAAGGTCACACAGGCCAAGGGGGCTCCATCCAGAGTTGGCCTTGAGGAACACAAACAGTGTTGACGCTACATGCCATTTTCCAAGTCTCCTGACCTCAGGGGCTCCCTGCTGTCTCAGGACAGCGTCAGTGCCACATGAGACCTCGGGACCAGTGATGGTCACTGAAACCGCAGGGGTTAAGAAAGCACTTCTTTCTCTTTGATGAAGGTAGTAGCAGAAGGACGAGAGCTCACTTCCATCCAGGCAGTGTATATAGTTTCTCTCAGACATGCCTCATTTCAAGGGATTTCTCTCCAAACATTCCCTTTATGCCATTAAAGCCAATATTTCTCATTTAAATGCAGGGAAATTAACTTCAGAAGAAAAAAGTCCTGTGGAAATGAGGTACAAAGCAAACACTTCTCTTCAGGTTTCTGCACAGCTGGTATATGCCAAGTCCTGTCCTAGGCCAGACACCGAATCCTGTACAAATTCACTTGGTTAAACCTGGGAAAAACCTAATTTTCTGTCAGCCTTCACTGCCAGGAGCCAGCTGAGCCAGGAGAGTTATTTCGGATGTGTACACTCCTCCAAACAAGATGGGCTTTTAGATCCTACCTGACCTCACATCCTCCCAGAGGACACCACTGCACTCCCTCTCTGTTTAAGTCTCAGGAGCAACTGGAAACAAGGATCCAGCTGAAGAAACAGAGCAGATGGTTTCCTGGTAGATCCCATCCAGAAGCAGATTTTCCTGATGCAGAAGGCAAGGAAGGGCAGGAGGGGATCACTTTTGGGGCATTAGACAAAGCAGAGTAGGGTTTGCTGTCGGGAGTCAAGAAGGGATCACAGGTCTGAGAACATAACCGTTGCTGTTATGCGGCAGTTTGAGGAGTTTCTCTGCAGCATCCTGCCCTCCCCGTAGCTCCAAGAAGGCCAGGCCACATCCCACAGGAGCAGCACACTGCACTGCAGCCTCTGGACTGTAGAGGCTGCCCTTGCCATGTCCAGCCACAACTCCTACAGCAAGGCCTGCACCAGGAACAGACAGGACAGGCTGTTTCGGAGCACTTAGGAGGTCCTTTCCTCCAGCAAGCAGCACTGGCTCTAGATCCACCTGCTGCATGGAAAAAACTCCCTGACAGAGGCTGCTGTCTTCTCAATATACACCTGCTTTCTCAGTGAGACACCCAAAGGCACTGGGGGCCCTGTGCCTCTGCTGTGCTGCCCCGGAGGACTGGCAGCAGCCCATCACGTTCCCGGCCCAGCCCCGCGGAGCTGGGGCAGGCGGAACTCACCGGAGCCGTCGGGGAGCGAGCGCACGAACGACGGCAGCATTTTCACTGTCGCCGTGGGGTTCGTGTCCCGGCCCAGCCCCTTCACCATCTCGGCCTGGAAACGAGCCATCACATCCAGCAGGGCATCGTCGGAGAGCCGCAGGGGATACAGGTACCTGTCAACCTGCAAACAGCAAAGGTGTCACTCGGCAGCAAGCAGGTCCTCAGTGCTCAGCAACTGCCAGTTGTTCGGTTCACTTTCGACCTCAGCACCACGACTGTCAGTGCAAGCAAGCTCCAGGGCATCATCAGAACGTTTACTGTTCTAAACCCTTTGTTTTGACAACGTTTAATGCAGCCTTGGAGAATTACTCTCCAAAAGTTGGCCATCTTTTCTGATGGCTCAGTAACTTGCCAACCTACATAAGCCCATGAGACTTTCCTGAGACCCTAACAGCTGCTTTTACACCATCCTCTCCTCCTATATATGTCATGAACTGGAACTGCAAAGCATCTCGAGCTGCTGAGAATCTGACCTCTCTGAGGCAGGTCCAGAGAATGCCATCAGTACCCAAGCGTGTCAGCCACAACCCAAAAACATCTATTCAGCTACTGCTTCACTCCACAGCCAATTAATTTTGTTGGAATGCCAGGCTGGAGCTCAAAGCCTTTTTCTCATTCCAGCTCTAGCCTCCATTCTCTTGTGATTCTGGGATTACATCTAAACCACATTTTTGGGTGCAATCGGTAACTTTACTTAAGTGGTCTGTAACTCACGGCATACATTAAAACAAAAGCCAGTTGAATTTAAAGGGCATCAAAACCATCTACAAAGTAGCTCATTCTGATAAACTGGTAGAAAAGCTAATCAGTGTTTATGTACAGCTTCATCAGGGCAAAATTACAGGTTTTCTGCTTCAGGAGCACATGCTGCTGGGACTGACATTTACCTGCAAGGCTGTAACTAATGTGGCTTAGAAACCGGGTACAACAGAGGATGAACACAGCAAAACAACAATCTGTCAACATCCAGAAGCTTTTCCACTGGGGAGCGAGAGTTTGGTGCTGTATGAACACGATGGAGGCATAATAATTGTGTCCTCCAAACAGCTGGATGTTCCCTGAAGGGTAATTCCTGTTCACATCCCACTCCCCACGAGCCTCAGGCCCAGGGGCAGGGGAGAGAAGGGGGACAGTCCCCAGCGCTTTGCTAACACGGACAGTCAGCTCTTGCACCATGGGCTCTGTTATGTTGCTTTATCTCTTCAGAGCATTTCTTCGGTCCCATTTACACAAAGAGAGGGCTGGAGGGCTGGAAGAACAGGCACAAATCGAGTCCCGTCAGCAACAAGGCAGAATTAAAAAAGCTGCATTGTTTAAACAGAGGGGAATGCAGGTTGCAGATAAATTGGCCTCCGCTGAAATTTGGACTGGCCACCTATTTTAATGAGGCACAAATGAGTTACCTATTCTAAACTGATGATCAGCAATGACCCATCTGAAAGAACCAGGACCCTGAAAGTCACTCCAGCACTTACCTAACACACACAGAGGAGGAAATGTGAAACTACAAGATGCAATTGTCCAAGAGCAGCAGCTGCCTTTGGATACAACTGTGCCTTGAAAAGGCCATTATTTAGATTTGTCTTTGTAGCCCTAGTTTGGACATGCACTTGATTCACTCCAAGGGTTTTTTGAGGCCCCACCACTGCGCAGGATCCATCACCTCAGCCCATGCACTCATAATGCTTTTTGGGAGAAAATACAATGCCTGGAGACATATAGCACTCACGCTGACACAAACCCAAATAACTTTGTGACATAAGTCCTTGTGGGAAAAACCTCAGGAGTAATAAAAACTGCCAGGTCTGTTTGCAGAGAACATGCACAAGCTCCCTGCTCCCCACAGAAATTGCATTCCCCACCCTGTTTACCTACAACTATAGGAGCAGATAGTCCTCTCCAAGGAACTAGATAAGGCAGAGCCCAGGAAAGCCAGCCTGATTTTCCACCAGAGCAAGGCCCTGCACACATACTGTTGGCTTGTAAACACAGGAATGGCCAGGCTGTGCAACACCAAACTCGCTGCCTCTCTGCCACGGCACAAGAACAGAGCTTTGCCTGAATTATAGAAAAACAGCACTGTTTTCATGGCACAGAGGCTCTTGGGTTTGCCACCACAGAGTAAATAAGACAGGGGAGGGAGAGGTGGGATGGCATTCTTCTTTCTAATTAGGGAGAAATCAACTCTGTTCCCTACAGCCTACCCTAGGCTCCTTGAAAGAGAAGTCTAAGGAGCATGTGGTTTCTTGCCTTCAGGAAGGACTACTTTGCACCTAGCAGAAAGACTCAGTTCATGGTTTTGCCAGAATTCCTCTGCCCTCTCGTTTCCACTGTCCTCACTTCAGGGAAGTCCTCCCTCAGCTCCACTCTGGATGTTTCTCTGAAGAGCCCTCTCCACAAGGTCTCTTCTCTTAGTAAAAAGTAACAAGAACTAGCACTGTCTGGATTAGAGACCTTAGACCAGCTCCTCCACACAAGAAAGGGGCACTGGGGCCCTTTTCTGATCACATTAAGTCCTAGGAACAAAAGGGCTGTGACTGAGTTGAAGACACCAGACTGCTGAGATAGCAGTGCCTTTCTTGGAATGCCTCTCTCCAAAGCAGCACCAGTGGAAGAAGCGCTCTGAAGAACAAGCCACTGCTTGCTTAGTGCACAGAGAAGAGAACCCCGTGTTGCTGGCTTTGCTGGTGAGCTCAGCGGTGCACGCACCAGGACCTCGGATCTCCCGCCACACACCCGCAGACAGCCCCACCTCCAGCCGGCTGCAAAACCAGGGCAGAGCCTGGCAGCAATGGCACCACTCAAGGGAGACACCAGGAGGGCAGAGGACCCGCAGGGGACATGTCCAGAAACCAGAGGACCTCTAACCCACGAAGCTTACGCGACCCACGTGGTCTCAGGATGGACCTGAGCCCAAAACCCATTCCAGCTTGGCCATGAAAGTAGATTAGAGGAAGAGCAGCATTAGGCAGCTCGCTCTGATGCCTTCAGATCTGGGCCATCTCAAGCTTTTCCAACTGTAATTAAAGGTCACATCTATAA
>JAYRBT010000178.1:1522012-1543326 GCA_036023395.1 Myiotriccus ornatus | reverse complement strand
TAGGCAGCTCGCTCTGATGCCTTCAGATCTGGGCCATCTCAAGCTTTTCCAACTGTAATTAAAGGTCACATCTATAAGCATCAGTGATTAGCCACGTTTGGACAACCAGAGAGGAAGCACAGGCACTTCTCCCACACCTACACTAGCTGGAAATGTCCCCTAAGCCTCAGCAGACCTGGCCCAAAGACTCCAGGAGTCTTCCCTACGCCTGCTACAATGTGACTGACTCTTGATTCCTATCAGCTTGAGAAATCCCATCCTTCCTGCTACACTTACAAAGCAAGGGGTTCCTTTCTGCTCTCTGGACTACACCACCCCACGCCAGTGAAAGTTTAAGCACCTCTTACTGAGGATCATTTGCTCCATTACTGGAGAAGCACTTACAACTGGTAGAGGGGAAAGCACTAACCAGACCTATTTTCACACTCGTCAGGTGGTTTAGGGTTTAAATACTTCTTCCCCCATCTGGCTACATGGCTTTAGTAGATAATGCCATTATCTGGAATGCATTATATACTGCAGACCCCTCCCTATCTGGGTAACAGTTCTCAAAATAGGAATCAGCTAATGCTGCATCTTACCTTTTTTATTTGATCCTCTTTTAGCTTTGTGAAATGGAAAGCCAGCAAGTGGACGGCAAACATTGTCTTGGAGCAGACGGATAGTCAGTAGTGACAGAGCTGCTGTGATTAACTCCAATGCCACAGGTCTTTACTCACGAAGCTGGAGCTAGAGGGACTTCAGCTGAGCCATTTCCCCCAGGGTGGAATAGTGGAGTTCCTGGGAAACTGAGTCCAGAAATAAATCCATCCAGTGTGATCGGTTCAGTGGTTAAACTTCTGTCTCCCTGTATCACCCCCCCATCAACCCAAAGTCCCTCCCTCCCCAGCTACACACTTCATTGTGCCAGAGCAGGCACCTGGAGAGCTGCCAAGCTGAAGGGGAGAAAAATCGACTTTGTTACTGCCCCACTTGGGAATTGTTACCACTTGGCAATGCAGTTGCTACGCAGCAGCCCCGCTTCACTCGAGGGGCTGCCGGGCTCCCACCGCAGCAGCCTCCAGCAAGGCACTGCCGGGAATCAGGAGTTACACGGGATTTGAGGAGGTTTCTTCCCTCTGCTCAGCGCTCCCATTTGCGAGACAGGCTCTTCTGCATGAATGAACTCCACTCCAGTTCTGCACAGTGCACCCTTATCTGCAGCTTTTTACCAATTAGGCTTCAGCTGTAAAGGAGCAGAGACACACAGATCCCTGCCCCCAGCTGGAATAGCTCCTGGTGCAGTTCCCAGCACACAGCTTGGGGACTGGTTACTTACTCTCCACCCCTCCTGAAGACAAAGTTTCAGACCGATGAATCCTCAGTGCTGCAAAAGCTGGGGAGGGGGCAGATTGACCTGGCAGCCAGCAGTGTGGGTGTCACGCTGCCTCACCTGGAGAGGTGCCTTTAACTGGCAGCACAGAGCACCTGCACAGAGAGCAGCTTCCTCACACCACCAGAATCTGACTCAGTCTTTAACCATTACTCTCAAAAGTTCACCCTGAATACACAAGCGTTTCCAGGATTTTGTCATTGTATCAAGTGACGATATGAACTGTGGAAACCTCATCCAAAGGGAACTGGCTGAAATGCTGACACAAAGGAGAGAGAGGAAAAAAACCCGAAAGGCATTCTCATGGGGTAATTAGAGACTCACTCCCAAAGTGCACCTACACACGGTGTGTTTCCCCCCAGCTACTGCCCAGCTAGACTGAGCACACTTACTGCACTGGCAGACAACTGTCACCCAAAATTTTACAGAACAAGTTAACAATTAAAAATTATTTTGATAAGATTAGAAAAACAGCAGGGGGAGAAAAGGGAATGGAAAGGGGGAGGGGAGTGCCAAATAACGTGAGGAAACACAAAGAACTACTGAGCAGTAGAAAATTAGGTCTGGAGATCCAGAGCGGGGCAGAGGCAGCCAGTCAGCAGAAAAGGATGTCTGACTACAACAATTCACAGCCTAGAGTGGACCCAGCAATCTCCTGCTATTGCAAAAAAGAAGTACAACTGATCTCCATGGTGGGTGCACATACAGGAGTATAATCCACACACAACACAACACTCAACTCCATCCTCAGCACCAGCCTCTGGAAGGGGACTCTGCCCAGTCCTGGCAGCTCTGGCACGTCAAGGCACGGATCAGGAGGAGTTAGCTCTGCTCAACATCAGGAGCACTCACAGGTCACATTTTTTCAGCCTCTGATCACGAGGAAAGCCTGAAAGAACTCCCTCTGCAGAGACAAATTATACAGAACCTCTGTGAGGAAAGGTCTTTTTCTTTTTTTTTTTTTACACCCTCCCCACTTCCCACCTTGCATTAGGGATGAGCTCTGGACACTGGGAGATCCCGCCAGCTCTATTTATTTTCCACTATTCTAGAACAAGAGTGAAGCAGACAGAGTAGCTGAGCAGTCCATAAATAGGGCTTGTTCTAAAATTAGGCCTTTGATCTTCGAGAGAAAAAGAGAAAAGAAAGAAGAAAATAAGCCACACTACCAGCCAGAAAGCACGGTTCACTTCTCCTCTATTCATCTTTTAATAACTGCTGGCTTGTGAAGTCAGACACTGACTCCCAGAGGGACTGTCTCTCTCCTCATTGTTTACCCATGGCATCCGAGTCACAACCCCTCTGGCCAGCAAAATTCAAAACATCACCTTTCAAGCTCCATCCCACTTTGATCCAGAGCTCATTGTGCCTGTAATACAGTAGATTTATTTTTCATTCTCTCTTTTCTTTCTTTCTCTAAGGGATGCCACTGGAAAAGGATCTCAAAGATCCAAATGTTCCCAAACTGGCAGCAAGCTCTGTGAAATACCTGACATGTCAGAATCACTGCGTAACCTGTTCGCTCATCCCTGGGCTATCCTGGCTCCCGGCTTTTGTTGTGCAAGAGAAGACAAGACATGATCTCATTTCCACACAGACAGCAGTTCAGTGCACCGAGGGCCCAACACCCAAGAATGGTACAGCCATTCCATACAGATCCTGGTCAGAACAGGGGAACCTCTCCAGGCCCAGGTGAGCAGGTCAGCTCCCACCACATGCAGCTTGCAGGCTTGAGGCAATGTTGGTTATCCCCTCTGTTAGAGCTGCACACCCAGAAAAAGTTATTCACAAACCTTCCCTCCCCCCTTCGCAAGGGTCAGCAAGACTTCCAAATTGTAATACCTGGCTCTCTACTTTCTTCTCCTGCAGTTCTCCCTCCAAACCCCCTCTCAAAGCAAAACAGAGAATCTGAAGAGTCTGGTGGTGATCATCTGCCTCCCACAGCCTTGCAGTCAGAGGCCTGCAGAGAAAAGGAGCTCACAGCTACAATGGGGAAATTCAGATACGTGTCTTGAGTACATCAGCTAAACACATACCAGTTACCTCCAGAAAGAGCTACTGTATCAATAAGCATTTTATTGTGGGAGAAACACATCTATCTTTGGTGAGATATCAAAGGCAGCAGCAACACCGGTTGCTGAGTTTTGTACCCAGGTTAACGAGGAGACAGTGGACAAGGCTACAGGGGAGTAATCAGGAGAAATTATAGCTTCTTTGTTATAGCTTCTTATTCCAAGACCAACCTTTAGAATATGTTCCCCTCTGCCATCAAAGTAGCAGCAGGTTCATTCCCCACTATATTCCCACAAGTTCATCAAAGCTCAGAACAGAAGCGAGTCCCTACATTCCTCCTGCATATGCCCCTCACAGGGCAACACCAGGATGGAAAGTAAGGCAGAGCACCTGAGGGAACTGACTGGAAAATCCAATCCAAGGACAGACACTATTTAGAATAGATGGAAACAGCACAGACAGAAAAGAGCACATCAGCTTAAAAGACAGAAGGCTTTTACCGAGCAGTGCTGTAATCAGAGTTTTACATTTGAAGCACAACAAATAAGCAATGAATGAATAAGCTTCCACACATTCCTAACTTGAATGCCTGAAATTAATCTTGAAATCTGAATGCCTGAAATAGTTTTGCACATGCCATTCCCAGATCGAGTGAACAATATTAATGATGTTGCTTAAAAATAAAAAGTTTCAGCACAGCCCCACAGGGCACATCAAAAACGGGTGGTTGGGGTAACTCTGGTCCCATGTGGTACAACCCAGACTGATGTGGGGCAATCTGGCAGCCATTCTAAATGGGAGTCAATGACAGCCACACCACTAGCCCAGAAGAAAAGAAAACTTCCATAAAGTCAGCCTGGAAATGCCTGAATAAACTTCAGAGCTCCTAAAACTGTTACTATGGAGTCGCTATGGAAACAAGCAATGAGTTAAGCCAAGTGCTAATCTCAGCAAAGCACAAAAAAGAATGCTTATAGTCATTTAGCTTCCTTATGGCAAGGCTTGCTGCTCAAACACAAGGCTGGCTTACACCCCCAAGGCCCAGACACTCTTTCCTTGCTCAAAAATATACTCCAGTACGCAGCTTAGCTAGAATTAAAGGGTAAATTTAGCATAACAGGCTAGAAGCCAAGCACAGTAGCAATGTGGGTCTCCTGCAACCCAACCCCAAACACTCTGGGGAGAGAGAACACAGGAGCTGTCCTTGCAGAAGGTGGTTTTAAACACTGGTCTGCAGGTCCACCATGGAGTGTGGAGCCCCAGAGGGAAGTGGGACAATGGGTTTGGCAAAAACATCCCTGCAGGTTTGAGCTGCTACAGCTTTCCTTCCAGTGAGTGCGTGCCAGTGAAAAGGGAGGCAATTGGGACCACTCAGTCACGTCACCCATCCCACAGGAGCTGTGTTGAACAGCATCCAGCGGATCCTGTTTGTAAGGGTTAATGCCAGCTCCTGCTCTGTGCAGCTCATGCTGCTGTTCAGCACTCTGGGAAAGCAAAGCTCAATTACTCATCCACACAACAGGAAAGCCACAACACTCACATGGCACTGCCACACACACGGAGCTGCTTGCTTTGTCCTGGGGGAGGAAAAAAGATGGGGCTTTGCAGGGGAACGACCTAAAACTTTCTCTTCCCAACAGGCCTGTACTGAAACCAGCAGGAGAGAGTGTGGACTAACAGTATTTATGCACTGCTTGTTTTTTAGTAAACAATGAGGAAGAGTACTCAAAATGCACTGAAAACAGCTGTTAAAAACAATTTTCAAACCGCTGCAGACCTGTTGCTGAACAGTAGCACAAAGGATTGATACCAGGAGGAAAAAAAGGGGAATCAGAACAAACTTTCAACCTGCAGAGATACATGATTGATCATTTCAGAAAGGCATTTGACACAGTGAAACTCAGTCTGGCTTTTACAGGTATCCCAACATTAACACGAGCAGGATCTGTGCAGACCTGCACACAGCCAAACCCTGCACTATGGTCAGTGCAGCATTATTCTCCTCAGGCAGCCCAGTAACGTGCCCCAGTGCTGGAACCCATTTCTGTGAACACACAGCAGTTTCAGCATCTGATTCTTTCCACTCTGCAGTGTCCATACTGGGAGCTCAAAACACACCCTAAAGCTACTTACACTAAAAACAAATCACAGAGCCCCTGCACGTCTGTGAGAGAGGCACAGCCTGGTGCTGCACTGCCTTAAACATTACCCAGTGACATTGCATCAAGACACCTCTCAAAATTCAAGTACCACAAACTGGCACGTTAAGCAAAAAAAAACATTTATGAAATGCAACAGAACAAAGTAATTTGTATTGAAACTGAGTTAGAAAAGCCCAGGAGAAACCAACATCTGAATTTCTCAAAAGTCAATAAATTATACCTGTGCTTCTAACATTTCCTCCTTTCCTCCAAAAATCACAATCCAACTTTTTGGTTTTTTCTCCCCTCAAGCTTCACCTGAATCAGTGGGATGAGCTCTCCCTAGAAGAACACAGTGCAAAGAGCAAGGACAGATTTTGCTTTGTCTCAGTAGTTACCCCTCAGATGACAGAACTGAAACTCACTCAAAAATTCTCACGGCCAGAATTTCATCATTCCCTGACACATTAACACAAATGCTTTTCACCTCCTCCTACATTTTCCCAGGACACAAAGGTTGGAGGCACATGAGTCCCATCACCATTCGGAGCCAATTTTGTTCCACGTTGTTCATTACTTGTTTGTTGTCTGTTAAACCCTGCCCTTAGGGAAGGGATGGAATGAGTAGCTAATTCACTACTAGTGACATATCTGATGTTTATTGATGATGTGAGGACATCTTGCAAGAAGACACCAACTTCAAATTTTCACATAGCAGCAGATCATACACTTATGCTGAACACCATGATTGAAAGAGTGCACAGCTGAGTGGTAAAAGCAAACCTATGGCCTCTGAGTTTTATAAGTTCATTTCTTTGAGTGCTTCACATTACTGGTCACGGGAGAAGGAAAAACATCGAGGAGCTGCAGCAGTGTAAACACGAAATGCCAAAGAAATTATTAAAATAGTATTTTATTTTACTAATAAAAACTAAACAGAATTAGGACACGGTTCTATTTTCTCTTCTTCCCTGTTTCCTTTGAACTATGCTGATCATCTCTTTTTGAACCAAAGCCATATCTACCATTCCTGTGCTGATCCTGCCACTCACTCTCCAGCTGTCTCAGCATTTCCTGAGTCAGGAGTCCTTCACGCAGGAGTCTGTTGGCAAGGGATCCCCGGCCGTAGCTTTTCAGGTCCTCCTGCCTCGTCCCAGAGCGAGGGGCTCTCGGGTTCCTCGCTCTCCTCAGTGCTGGAGCCTCCACTGCAATGGACAGTGCCTCTGGGGACTTGGCACCGTGACGCTCAGAAGCCGCCCTGGCATCCCTCTTAGTTGTGGGAAAGTCTTCGGGCACAACCTCTGCTGTGCCAGGAGCAGCCACAGACTGGGACGCCCGGATCAGCTTCGTGATGTTGCGCACACCAATCTGTATAATGTCATCCAGTTTCTTCTGAATATCCCTTACAAGGGCAGCATCAGGGAACATATCCATGAAGCGGTAACTGAGAGAGGCAAAACAACACCCAGTTAAACCTTTCCACTCCAGGAATGCTGACTGAGATAAAAACGGGACACGTACTATGTAAGAAAAAAATTATTACGTGTTGCGTGGGAAGGCCACAGTATCATAAGCTGCATTTGAGCTGCTCTAGTCCAGGATCACCTTGTTTCTACCCTTCCTCTCTCTCTGTCATTCACAAACTGCTCTCTGCAGAGCACATGACTCACTCCCACATCACTACACTTCCATTTGTCAGGATACTCCAAAGGGCCAAAGGTGCCTGTCCTGCGTCACATACACAAGGGCTTGAAGACACCACTCTTCTAGGACTAGAAGTCATAAATACTAGGAGAAAATAAAAACAAGTTTTTAAGCACAAAGACAATACCTTAGCCACAGATAGAGGTCAAAAACATCGTGAACAGCTTCGAGGTGTACAAGCTCTTTGATGTTTTTTGGAGCAGCCAAGGGCCACTTGGTGTGCCGGCAGAGCCAGTCGAAGGTCAGGGGCTCGTTTCGACTGAACTGTCGAGCAAACTGAAAAACAAGCAAAGCCCTCAGTCAGTCAGGAAAGAAGAAATGCCACAAGAGTTAAATTCCCTGGAGTCTGTATACAGAAAATACCTGCTTTGTTTTACACAGCCCAAATGCCACGCATTCTTTTACTTAATTACTCAACACAGGAGTCACCTCTCCTTTCCAGAGCCTCATTAACACAATTTGTCCATGGGCCATGCACAGAGTTAAGCAACAAAGGCTCAGAGCTATCCAGAAAACACTGAAGGCATTTGATTTCACCCAGCACAGCAGATGGACTTTGTCTTTTTTAATTCTCCTCCTCCTGTTTGGTTAATTATCTTGTTTCAGAGTCCCTGGGTTGAGAAAATGTTAAATGTATTCCCTGGCTCAGGAAACACATTACTCACAACCCAAACAGATTAATCTGCACTAGAAATCAGCCCTTCTGAAACTCAGACACCTCAGCTCTTTAAGTAGCGAGAAAACAAGTCAAAAAAGATTTAAATCTAAAACTTTCAGAAGTTCTGATGACTTGGAATAACTGCCTCCTAATAACTGGCTGATACTAGAAGTGGTTTTTTTGGCCAAGGAATGGCGCTTGAATTCCCACAAGCATTCACAACGTCCTACCTTCCTCCAGCACCACATTATGCCCTTCTGCACCTCCATTCCTTGGTGTCTGAATGCTCAGCGTTTTCTTAACAAGACACTTTTTCAACTCTTTGATCTATCACTCAATTTTTAAAGAAGATTATTAGCTCTTCTTGAAAAGCAGGGGTTTAATATTTCTGACCTGAGGACACCACATTAGTTTCATTTTTACACTGTTTCATTTTAGAAGTTTAATGCAGTTTCTAACAAAGGAACAAAGGCAATACTGTCTAACAGTCCCAAATTAAATTATTAATCCTAAAACCCTGAAAAATCTGCTTACTACAAATTCCTCAAAATAATCACTCTGGGGGCAGAGTGAAAAACAGTTCATCCAGGCCTGAAAAGTGAAGTGACATAATTCTGAGAGCAACTTACAGCACTGTGTCTTCTGGGGTTTTAATTGTATGTAACTCCTCTAACACCAGCAATCACCCTTGATCCCACATTCCTCTCTTTTGTTGACAAGTTAACACCCTGAAGGCAGCAGTAATCTGAATTTTAATGACTACTTTTAGGCACACTGTGGTGCAAAGCTTAACAGTGCACAAGTGACTGGGGAACAAGTGATCCCTCCCAGTTCAGAGCTCACCTGCGAGGACAAGCAGGAGGATTCTCTGAGGCAGACAGCAGAAAGGCTGTCCAAACTTTAATTTACATCACAAGAACCAGTTCTCAGCAGTTAAAAGCTTTAGTCCATAAAAACAGTGAAGAATGCAATTAGGAAAACAAAACTTTATGTTTTATATTACTGCCTGGGAGCACTTTAAGAATGCTCTCCAATGACCTAACGACAAATCCCACAGTAAATACAGCAGATACAGTCTCACTGCACCAAGACCCACTTGCTCCAATATAAACATCACGTTTCTGGGGGGAAAAAGCCAGCTGACCTTCAGCAACGTGGTACACACAAAAGGCTCTTTTCTGTTCAAGGGGGCAGTGCAGAAGACATATCGTGACCGCAGATTTAGTGGAATGTGCTGAATCATATCTGCTAGAAATTTAAAGTCATCAATATTGCAGACAAAGTACATCCCATCGACTTGTGAGAGACTCACAAAAATATCCTGTGAAAATACAACCAAATGAGAGAGAATGTTATTAGAGGAGGGGGGTTGTTAAACTTTGTATTACCAAATCAAAAAATTATTTAGTGTTTCAAACGCTGGTTATACTGAAAGAACAGCTAAAAAACATAAAATCTGAGCACAGTAATAAAAAAGGGGCAGGGGAGTTCCCTCTACTCTTTTAGCAGAGCTTGCATGAAATTCTCCAACACAGGATCAGAGGAGAAGAGATAACACGCTATGCTTTAAACATTTCCAGTTCATCTCCTGAATAACAGAGTTCTGGAACTGTACATTTTAGTCACAAAGAACACCATCACAGGAACCAGTTACTACCATGTTTAGAAATTTCTCTAAGGTTTGTCACTTAGCATGACCCAAAAAGCCAACTTTACAGCATTGAATTCAGTAACTGAGGTATCTATAGCTCAATGTCAGGCTCAGATCTATTTTAGGAAGAAAGTAAACCTAAGATAAATCCAGTATTGCAATAGTGGAGTTCAAAGAAAACCTGAAATATATCCAAGGTTTGGAGAAACAGGAGATGCCAGGGCACACTGCAGGGGGAATTTCTGTGGGCCCCCAAAATTGTTTCTCCAGTGTAAATCTTTTACACAGAGTTTTTAAAAACATCTTTAGAGAAACACTGAGTTTCTTAATTAAATATGTGCCTGAATATTTACGAGATCAAAAACTACACAGGGTTCTTATCTTAGTACTTCTATGGTAGCCCAAAAATATACAGAAACCTGACATGACCAGCCTAGTTTTGTAGGAATTTTCAAATAATTTACCGAAATTTTAATCTCTAATATTTTCAGCCTCAGACCAAGATGTCTACATTTAAAATTCAGAAAAGGTGAAACGAAAAGGCTGTTGCACAGCCTTCGACACGTGTGAAAATATCTACATGCTTGAAGAGCTTTCAAGTTTATTATAGCACAGGAAAGTGAAGCATTCTAAACCTATTAACAGCCAGTGCTGTGGTAGAGAGCAGAATCCAACTGATAAAAAATACACACAAGGCCATCTGTCAGGTTCCCAAAGTGTATGTTTGTACAAAAGCAGCGACTGTAAGTAATGCTTAATTTTTAATGAAAAGCTAATATTTTGGTCATTCTTACAATTAGATTGGATAGAGTAGCATCGGGAAGATGATAAGCAAACATTTCTATCTGCTCAGGAGTAGGATGCAGGCCAGCTGCCTAAAGGGAAAATAAAGGAAAAAAAAATCCATTAATTCTCAATTATATTGAGAAAAATAATTTGGGATCAGAACATCATAACCCAGCCCCAGAGCACGCCTGTGCTAACTGGGTACTGAGCCCCTCACCTTCACAGGGGGCACAGCCTCGCTCAGAATCTCCTTCAGCTGCGCGAGGTCCTCGCGGTGCATCGCGGTGACCTCGCCCTGCGTGAAGGACGAGCCAAAGCGCCCGGCTCTGCCTGCGATCTGCAGCGCCTGCGAGGTGGGAATGGAGTCGATTTCCTTCTCTCCCTTCTCATTCACAGTCGGCTTCACTATGGAGTTAAAGATTATTCTTCTTATACACCTGGAATGTTTGAACGAAAACAAAGAGGAATCTTTTTTTCTTGTGAATTACTTCCAATATGAAGAGTGAAAGCCTTTTCTTTTTTATAAGCTTTTTTCTTCTTAATAAATTATTACAGAGACTACCTATGGACACAGCATATTCCAAAGGGCATGACAGGACTCCTGGATAGTCACAGGAGAATTATCAGCCCTGCACATATCAATCATGTTCTAGCAGGGTCCCAATCCATTCACCATCAGTAGTTTTATGTGACTGCATCGGCTTCACCAACAGAACACACTTGAAACTGGGCTGAACTTGCTCTGCATTTCAGAATGCAAGAGACTGGTAACTCTGACAACCTAACACATGTGACTCTTGTGGATCCAGTAGGCACCGTTATCCACTATCACACAGAATTAGGCCAAGGGAGCCATTAATGCTTGGAATCAGTTTTGAAATTAAAGTTTAATTCTGCCCAACCAAATTGAACACCACTTCAGAATGAAAATATATATATGTATTACCTAGACATAGCAGATATTTGGCCAAATTAATCAGACTGGGGAGAAAGAAGCACGGAAATTAATGCAGGCATTACACTCACAGGAAAAAAAAATGCCATAACCTACTGCAAGTACTTACAAATTGAGTCCCATTCCAATTGCATCTGTAGCAACTAAAATTTTGCATGGATCATCAGGATCATTGAATTTCTTTGCCTGTTCAAGTTTTGTTCCTAAAACAGAATGAGAAAACACTTCACATAGGAAACTTCTTACAAACCAAAGACAACACATCACTAAGCCCAATGCCGTCTGAATAGGCTGAGGGGAAAAAAATGGTGTTTGATTGGTATTTGGATGTTTTGGAGGGAAGCGGGCAGGAGGGACTTAAATCATTCCCAGAGCTGTGGATAGACCTCATTTAATTATATCTACCTGAAGATCAAAATTAAGTACATAATAAAGGTCTAATCCCAAGATTAAAACACCAGTGAACGAAAGCCGATTACTTTCTTTAACTATATAGAGAAGCAAAACTAGGAAACTTGCACTGCTTTATTTTAAAATAAAGCAAGCAGTGCAAGGGTTTTTTCCTAAGAAAAGCAGTAAGAAGCAGAACATCCCCTTACTAATAAAGGAAAAGAGCTTTACCTGGTGGCAGACTGCCATATATGACAGCACATTCTAATCCTCTGGCTTCAATCTGTCGGCTCACAGAGTAGATGTCGTTCTTACTGAAGCAGACAATGCAGTCCCCAGGACGGAGGTTATCCAAGGATTCCAAGGCATAATCCAGCACAGTCAGAGGAGTGAGTCTCTTGTAGTTTCGGACCTGGAATTGAAGTTGTCAAAGATATTTCTTTAAATTAGAAATTTCCTGTGGAATATCAACCAGTACATTTATTTTCATGTTTGACTGTAGCGCTGAGGGACCTCTCTCAGTCCTGAAGGGGTAATTCCTGGGGAGAAGGAGATATACACCCCATGCACGTGCATACTGGCAGCACTTGCCAAGCTGAGAACAATACAGCTTTTTCAAGAAACAGAAGAATGACATATTTTTACATGTAAACAAGAATCCAGATGTAAACTAGAGTCAAGAAAAGGAGTACACAGGTACATCCCTTGATCTATCAAGAAATGAGCTCTGCTTTCAGTCAGGTATCTGAATGCTCTCACTGGACCCCCCGTTTCGGAATTACACATCCCACCACACACAGACATACAAAGCTACAGCTAATTCACCTTGAAATCATGAAGGTTGGACTTTACTGGGATCAAATTTTGTTTTTAAATACTCTTCTCCAAAGAACCTTACCAATTAAAAATACATACATTTACCTCCTTTCCTCATCATGTGGAGAATAACTATCAACCAACCCAGTGAAGTCAGCAAACCTGAGGGCACTGTGCCCTCCAGGAAGATCAGAACTGTAAAGAAATCCCCTAAACAGCTGTAGCACCTGCAAAATTCCCTGAGGGGAACACAGCAAAGCACTTATCTTCTCTGAACTCAGCAAAGCACTTAGAATGTTTCAGCAAAACAGTACCACTACTTAAAAAGAAAGAACTTTGCAACATCTCCTTTGATTTACAGAAACCAAGAATCATTTTAACAATGGCTCCCACAGGATAACTTTGATCAGTGATACCCCCAAAAGACCACACAGTTTTTGCCTGTTTTACAGCAAGGAGAACCTGATGTTCTGTCCTTAGCTTCTCAGAGTTAAAATACCTACTTCGACTTCCTCCCCTGTAGTGTACATGAGCTCTGTCACCAAGTCAACAGCAGCAGCTTCTCCACAGACATGGATTTCTTCTGCACAGAGGCCTGAACAAGGTCCAGAGAAATAAAAAATGTTACTTATTTATAAACAGTAGCTTTAGCTGACTCTTAAGTTACCAAAAATTACACTTATCACATTAGTGCGATAATTAGAGCAGCCAATACCTCATTGCGCACTCAGCCAAAAGCTTTTATTTACTATTCATGTTTTACTAACTCCCAAACCACAGCAGAACTGAGTGTCTTTGTTTTCTGCATGAATTCCCTCTAATGCACTCAGAACAGAAAAGGCAAAAAATAGAGGCAGAGGAAGTGTTAAAAAACATCGTTGAACCCATCATCAAAAGCAACGAAGGGAAGGGACGAGGGCAGAGGGAGTCAGACTCCAAACTTCTGTTCAAAATACAAGGAGAAATGTTTCAAAATTTCCTCTTGAAAAACCCTAAAATTATCAAAACAAGCATTCTTCTATGAATTTTCCAGATGGATGCAGCTCTATAAATCAGTCATTTGAAATTAACACTAAAATATTTAAAGTTGACATACACTGAACAGTATCTCTTCCTAACATCTAAAACTGGTGTTGTTTTAATTGAACAAAAGCATATTTCTAGAAAACACTCAAAGTAAAAAGACAGCATGATGTAACAAAGACTCCCGTATTATCCAAGGAAGGATAAACCAAAAGAAGAATGTGAATAAAGTTTAAAAAAACCATTCATTAAGTAAAACATGACAGGTTGCTGCCATGTAGACAAATCCTTTGGGGCACAGTATCTCTCTAACCTGCTGAGAGAAGACCTATGAAGAAAAAAGCACTCAACTTTTCTTTTGCATCCTGTATTGTAATACCTTACGAATATACTGACTGCTAAGCTTGAATTTAACGTACCATTTGCAGTTAAACAGGTTCATTGTCAACACAAACCAGCTTACCTAGAAGGGCTCTCGTCCAAGCCCACCCTCTGGCAGGATCTCTGATCATCTGAATTTCATCGATCACAGCAACTTCATCTTAAAACAAAAAAGAAAAACATGATGCACCAAGGAAGAGAACGTAGAACAGCAGTACAATACACAAAGGGACTCAAAGGCTTTCTAAATAAGGTTGCTCAAATGAAGTTAATCCCCTATCACCAGAAAGCTACTCTGAGATGATCCAGGTTTCCTGAACTGCTCTAACATAGTTCAAAATTGTTGAAATAATAGTGAAAGGGAATAGCTCAGCTACTTCAGAGTCCAAGCAACAGTACACTTGAAGATCCCCCTGATAAGACTGAAGCAATCATGTATACATACAAGGTGTGTTGGTGCTGCACATTTCAATGGTACAGGCAATGTGAGGAGCTTGTCTGGCATCTTCATTGGCATAGACACGCTCTTCTCCTGTCACCAGGTCACATGGCACGTTCTAAAGGAATTCAAGAAACTCAGGTTAAGTTTCTTTAATACAACAGAATCCTCTTTCCAACGGGGAAAAAATTCAGTCTCTTACAGTAGCTTCTAGGACAGTATAATGGAAGCTGTTCCAGAAAATAACTACCCCACCCTCTGAGACTTGTGCGCTGTATTTAAGTCCTACCAGACTGGAGGTATAATGAAGAGGTAGTATCTGTAATTAGATGCCTTCCCCTACTCCTGCAGGAGATGACATCTTCCCCTGAGCATTTCAGAACTGCCACAACTGCAACAAAAGAACTGTCAGAAGAGCTGCAGTACAAGGAGCTCGTAAAGTAAGGCCCAGCAGTGAAGGAGCCTTGCGAGCTCCGGCCTCCTCCCGTTCATTTGGGGATTGTTCTCACACACACTGAACACATGGGAACGAAGTGCAGCAACTACCAACAGGGAACATCACTGCATGGTACCCACAGCCACTATATGGTGCACTTCACCTAGGATTGGTCTCCTAGGACAAGCCAGTCTTTCTTATGTGTGAGCTTGATAAAGCAGTAAGAGCAATTACAAACTTTACATCAAAAAAAGAAAAATAACAAAATCGTTTGTGAGCACTACTGTACAGACACACTGTGCTGCATTAACGTGTGATGTGTGGTTCTAACGCTTCAGAACTGGTTCTGTGCAGCTGGAAACACACTGGTAAGAAGCCTCCAAAAATATGCCAAAAGCAATAAAAAAAAATCCCACAGTAATGAAAATTTCCTCTTGAACCTGATATCGGGCACTGTTCTTCAACTGGACACATCTGAGCCTACAGAATTTTTCATAGATGGTGAAACGAAATATATTTAAACATACAAGAAGGTTGAGGGGAGTTAAGCAAGGGTAATTTTTGTGTACCAGCTAAAATGAAGGTCATGAGTCAAAGAGGGATGGTTCCCAAGCTGAAAAACCTAACAGCAGAGCCTGGCTAAACCTGGAGAGCAACAAACCACACGCTAAGGGAGGCAGGTTACAGGGATGATTGCACAGCATGTGCTGTGGGGACAGTGCCGTTCCCTCTGGGGAAAGGATGTTCCCTCCTGCTCACCTAAAGCATTAATGCACAACTGGCACTGCCATGAGCTGCAAAGAAAAAACACCTGTCCAAGCACACACGGGACTTTACAGACATGCATTCCTGAGACTGTCCCAGTGCTAAGGATGTTGGGAAGTGATATGACATACTGACAGCATCGTTAGTCTTTTGGAAGATCTCATGAGCCAGAAGTTTTAGTGGGCCGCAGTATATCCCAGATTTGGCTGACAAAAATCTCTGGATAGCATGGTAAGTTTTTCCACTGTTTGTAGGACCGGCATGGAATATTATCTTTCTCTGAATAGCCCTGGCATCTGGATACCTAAAACATACACACAAAGAAAGCAGATCTGTTGAACATTTATCCAGTGTTCTGGATACCGATTCAGGAGAAACTGGAAATTAGTTTAAATAGACTTTTTAAATAGACTTTTTAAATAGACTTTTAATGTGTGTGGAAAGCAGAAAGATCAAGTTCTTAAACAGAGCCAGTATAAAGAGGTTACTATGTCTTATACATTCATCTTCTAAATCATATAATGCTTTCAAAGATTCAAATTCACACATTGTGTTCAAAATAATTCTCATTACTCCTCTTAATCCTCTCTCCTTGGGTTTATTAAGATTTTAATGTTTTGCTGTGCTACCTCCCAAACATACAGTCAGAAAACAGCTTTCTGGAAAGGCCATCCAGTGACTTTCACTGGTGATATAACCTTATTTTCCTTTTACTTCATTGCAATGTAGCTCGTAAAAAAGTTGAGTTCCTGACAGAAATTACTGTAAAAACAGAGCAGTGGGACTGAAAATGTAGCACAATCACACATCACAAATCTCAAGTCCCCAGACTCTGAAGTTCTGTGACACTAAGAAAAGAAAGCAGAGCAGCCCCTGCCTCCACTGACCAGTTGGGCGGCAGCCTCAGGTCGCTGATCTTGCGCAGGTCGTCCATGCAGTCCAGCATGGGGAAGATCTGCTTGGCATGCCTCAGGAAGAACGGGAACAGGTCATCCACGTGGCCTACGGGACAAACCCTGCTCAGTTTGCATGCTTGGCTCACAACGTGTACCTTCATAATACACTTGGAAAAAAATTTTCCACTACTTCCACCACACGCTTCCACAATTCTTTCCCCTCCTGGCTCTCTACAAAGTTCAGTCATTATCTCAGTTGCAGAAAGGTGAACTAACACGGACTCATTAAGCACTGTAATTCAAATCCAATGGTATGAAAAAGCTGGCTCTCATTTCAGTATATTCACTCTGGTCAGCCTACATGCCTGAAGAACTTCTCGATAAAATGAGAAACTGGGGGAAAGCTGGATGAGAAAGACCTTTAGCCTTTGCTTCCTAAATTCACGCGCTGCCTTGGAATAAAATAAAAATAAAATAAAGCTTTCAAAATGCTTTTATGAAAAACCCGAGCAGAGCAGAATATCGTGCAGCTTCCCTAAGCTTCCAAGACACAGGATGCTGGTTAAAAATTCAAAGTTTCCAATCCCTACGTGAGAAAATAAAACCAGAAAAATCAGCTCAGAAGAGACATTGGGGCTCACTCTCCTGAATTTTTGCAGAGCAGACACGCGGCCTTAAAGGTCTCATTTCAGGTCACACTTCTCTACTGTCCCTACTGGGTATTTTAAATTGAGAATTAGTATTCAATAATCAAAATTATTATGAAACTTTGAAAAATCTAATATATTCAATTATCACCTCTGGACAAGCAAAACTCAAACAAAAAAAAATTAAAACTACCACAATAAACAAAATTTTTTACTTCCATCTATGTGAGTTTAAAGGCACATATAAACAATGCTCATATGGAACTAAATAAGGAGTGGAAACAAGACAATCCTGTGAAAGATTTTATGCACAAGTAATATAAAGGGACAATTTCCTAAGATTGCCAACATATAGAACATACACATTTACATTTGAAGACAAAGCTAATGGCCACTGTAACCTTTAAATTCCCATCATTAAAACAGATATACTGTGCCAAAGTTCTGCAGCTCAAACCATGGAAGAGGGTGGTTCTGCTGTTCCCAGCCAGTATAACCCCCTTGCACTAAGCAAGCAAACACCTCCATGAGTGCCCCAGGGAACCAGCGCTGACAGAGCTGCATTCCCAATCCCTAAAAGCCACCCGGCCAGCAGAGAGTTCTCCAAGTGCCCCCTAGTGACTACTTGATTGCTAAGAGGAATAAACCCACCAGTTGTTTCCATTTCAGCCCGAACTGGTGCTGTAAAACAACAGGCTGCTTCTTGCCATCACCTTCACCTCTCTCATTTCCACTCCAGAAGGTTTAAGAACAGCACACTCCCTAGGATCCTAGCAGGGATTTTTAAGCTGTCTGACAGCATAGCAGGGGGTCCACAGGTAAGTAGGTAAAGCATACAGGTCAAAACCAAGGAAAAAATGTAACATTTTATTTTACAAGCACTCCAGATACTTGCCTGCATCACAGCATATATCATTGAGAATAATATGCAAATCAGCACTCACAGAGCTGGATTCCATGATATATTTCCTAAAGCTTATAAACGCTTGGTGAAACAGGCGAGCTGCAAAAAATCAAAACAAGGAACAAAATGAAGGTGACCAGGACCAGAAAACTGTGTTTGTAAACATCCACCAAAACACTGCAGCAGTCCATTAAAAACCTATACCTTAACATAAGCTATTAAAAGTAAATATAAGGTTATTTGTACCAAGTGACAGAGACAAGATAAACAAGTTGTGTTGTGAGACCCATAAAAGATGAGCTCTACCTAATACTGTATCTGAATTAAAACAGGTTTCACTTTAAAAATAAACTTGAAACATGCTCTTACCATCTAATCCATTTTCTGCTCCTAGTCTTTGGATTTCTTTTCTTTTGTAGAACTTGTTTAAATTTTTTAGAACTTCACCTGTAGAAAAAGAGTAACTTTTTTTTTAAGTTTGCTTAAAATTAAATCCCATTCCGCTGATCCAAAGACCCATCTCCTTACTCTGGAGAGAGGGAATCTCACCATGCTGAACAGACTCGAATTGTCCCTAAATTAAACACAATCAGTGATTGACACTATTGTGGAGAAGGACCATCTTCAACTGCAGCAGAGTAAGAAGTGCCATGAAGGTGAGGGCAGCATTTGAGACACTCTCCCTTGGTACTTGATAAGAAAGGATAAAGGTGGGAACCTACAGCCAATATGTTACAGAACAAACTAATTCATGTTCTGGGGTGGGTTATTTTTGCCTTTTATCAGCACCCCTCAGGACACAGCAGGCTCCCATGTGAAACTACTCAGTGACTTTCTTCCCTCCACCCTGCTTCCAAGAGAGCCTCTCCAGAAAGATCACTTAAACCAGATCCAGTGTTCTTCCTTTTCTCAGGTTAAATAAAGAAGGGAAGAAGAAAACTTAACAGTTTCTTCATATATATCACAAATTACTCAGTATTCTTCATATAAATTCTCTTAAAAAGTTATTAATAAACCCTTTCCCTCCCCTCAAAGTTCAGTGTTGCAATAAAATTGTATTTACTCACAGACACTGTGAATTTAGTTCATTAAATGCTAGTTAAATCAGTGGCAAAATCTGTCCCTTCTCCATCTACAGATTAGAAACTCACGAAAATCTAGCAAATATCACAAACACCTATTCACAAACTTATCCTTACTCTAAAACTCAAGTCTGTGAGCCCTGTTTATGAAATGCTAGGAATGATAATAATAATGCAAACACATGCCTGGTTTGCCAGCACAAGTCACTCAACACTGTCAAGTTCTGCTCTCTACCACTAACTCTGTAACTGTCAGGACATGAACAGCTTCCCACAAGATCAACCTTAAATCACTGAAACATTGTCTTTCTAAAACACTGTGTAACAAAGAGAGTCCCCTTGGCATAAAGAAAATCAACAGGGGACAAGAATATGGCAAATTTGGGTGCACAAGGGCAGCAGCTACAACTCATACCTCGTGCATGGCTACAGGGATCTCCTGCTGGCTTCATCCACAGTCCAAAATGTTCCCAAAGGCAACCAAACAAGAGTACCAGCAGGACTGTAATTCCTACACAGGCATCCACACTCTCATCAGGAAATATCAAAGGCAGATTGGAAAACAGTGCACTACAAGAAAGTACAGGGCTAAATTCTCTTCAGAGCTTCCCTAAAAGCTCTAACAGTCACCACATCATCAGCCACAGAGCTAAATTCACAGCCCACTGGCCTTATTACAAGACAGAAAGGTCAATGCCTAAACACTTGTTACTATCCAAGGCAACATGACATTGGGACCATCCCAGCCCTGACATCCAAGGTCATGATCCCGCCTAAGCACAAACACTTGTCTTAACAATAAGGGAAATCAAAACAAACCAAAGCTGGCACTGCAGCCCATGTGAGCCTAATCCAGCTGCACATGGAGGCAGCAATCAGGGCATACACCCAGCCCTGCCTCAACCACCACCCTTACCATTCATTCCTACCTAAGGTTTCCCTTTCTTTACCATTTTCTCATTTTTACACTAAAATTGAAAGCATCTATCAGCACTCACAGGGGTACACTTCCTATGAAGCTGTGGAAAACAGATGCAGTGAATTAATTCCAGATTTGTTACAAAGGTTTTACAAAAATGGCTTTGCAAAAGTAAGCTTCAAAAAAGCCTTTTGTCTTCCTGACAGTGTGTGATTAGCGTGAAAACTACCATCACTCTCACTTGAGCAGTAACTACAAGATGATTCACACTGGAACTACACTCAGCTGTCAGTAACAAAGCCCCTTCACGAGCTCTAATCAGAAAGGCTGCAGAGACACACATTCCCTTATTAAATTTAGTTCAGTACTTGACAGAAGAATCTAACAGAGCATGTTCATGCAAAATACCAAAAACCCAGATGCATAACATTGTGTGTGGTCAGAACCTGAGGAATACTTATTTCATCTTAAAAAACACGCATCTGCTGAGGAAGGTCTTGCTCAGCTTTCTCTTTAACATTACTGGGTTTCAAAATACAGAATTGCTGACAGCAACAGAGAGAGCACTACAGGCCAACAAGCAGATGAGCAGCACCACACTGGTCACCTGGCTGGCATTCCTTCCAAGTCTCACACAGAAGAACTTCAGGCTCTTTGAGGAAGTTAATTTTCACCTGTGGGAATATATAATTTTAACCACTTTGTTCTCTCTCAGCAACTCAGCAGAGACCAAACACAATCTCTGCTTATTTTCCCAGGGCATTTCAGTTGTACCCTTGAAGAAATCCAGCATAACTGCTTCTCTGATAAGTGAAACAACAAGAATATACAAGTAAGATGGCACCATTTATATTTACTGGCATCTGAGAAATGCACTACTCATAAATAAAGCAAGTTTGACAACAACACAGATTTCAGCTGTCGAGGATTCTTTTCCTAGGTAGTTTTTTTTTTAGCTTTCAGGGCCAGGTATTCTTTTCTCCAATTAAGATCATGCTTTCTATACTTTTCGCATGCTTTCTATACTTTGGAGTTAATACAAATAGTATGCCATCAGAACACTTAATTAGGAGAAGATATGAAGAAAAAAGTTCCCATTTACACCCTCAATGCTTTGGGATCACCAAACATCAAAAGGATCAAAAACTTGTTTCTTATTTATCAAGTCTTTCGAAATCACAGAGTCATAGAATCACAGACTGCTTTGGGCTGGAAGGGACCTTAATGATAATCTTCATCCTGCCACGAGCAAGGACACCTTCCAAGCCCCGTCCAACCTGGCCTTGGACACTTCCAGGGATGGGGCAGCCACAGCTTCTCTGGGCAACCTGTGCCA
>JAYRBT010000178.1:1508223-1520726 GCA_036023395.1 Myiotriccus ornatus | reverse complement strand
TCCTTTTCTCCAGGCTGAGCCCCCCCAGCTCCCTCAGCCGCTCCTGCTGCTCCAGCCCCTTCCCAGCTCCGCTCCCTCCCCTGCACACGCTCCAGGCCCTCCATGTCCTTCCTGAACTGAGGGGCCCAGAACTGGATACGGCCCTCGAGGCGCGGTCTCACCCCCCCGCCTCCAGGGCTGGCGAGGCCTCACGGCCGGTGCCGCCCGTCCCCTCACGGTCCCGCCCGCACTCACCCTTGTCCAGCGGTCGCGTGAGCTCGGCGCCCACGTCCTCCCCGGCGGCGCCGGCGGGCTTCAGGGGCACGGGCACGAAGAGCGAGGTGTCGGGGGCGCGGGAGCCGCCGTCCCCGGAGGAGGAGGACGATGAGGGCGAGGAGGGCGCCGAGGGCGCGGCCGCGGCGGGGCGGCCACGCCCGAGCGCGAGCCCCGCGCGCGCCGGGAGCCGCCGCAGCAGCGGCCACGCGCACCGACTCATCCGCGGGCAAGGGCGGCGGCGCGCGCGCGGACTGCGTCACCCCCGCGCGCCCGCCCCGCCCCGCGCGTGCGCCGCCCCGCCTCTCCCCCCCCCCCCTCAGCGCCCTGAGGGAGGGCCGAGCCCGCAGGGAACGGGGCGGGTACGGCTCTTAAACCCTTCAAACTGCTCAAACAGCGCCCGCCAAACACACACACAGCCCGCAGTTAGTGGGAATGCAGCTGTTTAATAGTTCACATCGCAGCTCGGGAGGGCTCCCCCGCTCCGTACACATGGTTCGCAATCTGAGGCTGGTTAAATACAATCAGGTTTTTCAAAATCATCGTTCCCAAGGTTTACGACATGCAAGTGACCGTGAAAATATTTGGCTTTTTTAATTAATTTTATTTTTTTTTTTACTTTATTCTTTTAAGTTTCTGAACAGGCACTTACATGAGGGAGTTGGATTTGCTCTCGGCCGGAGATATCCGCGATAGGAGTATCCTGGCATAAAGTACACGGAGACTCTGCTTTATCAAAGTGCCGCAGTAATAAAACAGTTCTTACAGAAATGTAATTTGATTATTCACTTACTCATAAAGTAAGGTTACCAATGACACTTGCACCGGCGTTCACTGTAAAGGCCAAGTGAACCCCAAGTTCAAGTCGCCCTCCCCACAGCAGGCTCCGGTTTCTCCCCCAGCCCGTCTGGGACAGAGCCCAGGCTCTGCTGTGAACAAAGGCTGGCTAACTCCTTAAAGCTACTTCTTCAAACACTAAATGCCCATGAGATGATGAGAAAGACAAACAACCTGCTGTGCCAGGCGAGCGTCTAAGCTTTAAGGCTGGCCCAGCTTCCAAATACCTTTCCAGAAGACCACAGAAGGGTCGTTTGCCCTCTAACAAGCCCAGAAGGATGTCCTTGGAGGACGTTTTGCCTCTCCTGTCAGACAGTTACAGAGACAGACTGTGAAGACAGTGGAATCATGAAGCAGGGAGGAAACACAGTATTTGCAAAATAATCACTGTTACCAGCATTTACTTCGTCAGTAAGAGATAACTATGTTCAGATACTTCACCGCTCACCACCTCAAGGTGAACCCACAACAACACCTCCACAGTCACTAATTACTGGGCAAAGAGCCCCGAAGAGTCGGGATTGACTCCAGTGAAAGGCTTAGAGAAGTTTGGTACAGAAAGAACTGGGGGAGGAAAGGCAAAGATGCTTCTATTCTTTACTACTGACAGATTCAAAGCCTCTTAGAACCCTTGGTGAAGTGTCTGAAGGCTCCAGTTATCACAGTCATGTACATGCAGCTTCAGTTAAACCCTCTCCATTGTAGTAATTAGGAGTCTTAGGACAAATTCACCGTAAACATTGAGTTTTAGTGTGATTTAGTCAATTGTGTCTTACTGCAGTTTCAAAATAAAACAAATGCAAATAAGCAACATTGGAAAGAAACATGCAATAAACAACATGAGAGAAGGGAAATGCTTTAGTCTACACCGTAGAAGTGAGCAGCAAAAATCAAATACACCGGCCTACCATGCATGGAAATAACTAGATTTAAGCTGACACGTATCCAAGTGCATATAACATTATCAAATTAAAGTAAATGTGCAGTATAAAATAGTAGCTTAAGAAAGTTCCAGTGTTTGAGAAAGCACTTTATTTTAAATGTATATACATACTTGAAATTTAACTGAAGAATGCTTTAGTAGTATGGGAAACGCAGCACTGCAAGATGAAGGAAGACAGTTGTAAATGGGAATTCTGGCCTTCTTTTCCCACAGGCTGCTGCCATCTTTAACCTGCTGAAGCATTGCAAAGTTTTTCACCTTAGACCAGTTCACATTTCGGGTTGCTCAGCAGATGCTTGTGACTCTGGAGATTCAAATCGCTGGTGGAAGTTTGTTCGTTGTTTCCTCAGCTTCTCAGGAGCTTTTCTCCATAAAATGATTTCCTGTTTGAGGAAGAAAACACTCTTGAAACCACCACTCACCATTAAGGCAGCAGCCACAAGTACCTTAAGTTCCTGATAAACAAATACTTTTTGGGAAAATAAAAATAAATAACCAAAGGCAACACCCCACAAAAAGCTCTGCAACACCCCTGCTTAACAGTGCAGTTCATATGAAAGTAACAGAGACAACACAGTGAAGGTGGCCTATTTAGTTACTGCCTGAACACTTGCAATCTTGAGCAGTCACCTCTTCCTTAACTATCCCTACTCCCAACTTCAATACTATTAAAGGGTTCAAGAAATTTTTCTTCCTCCTTTTCTCAAAATTCAAAGCTATCATAGCCACTGTATGCTCCAGCCACCTCTTATTTTCCATGTCTAATTATAATGCCTTGCCTACTCTTTAAGAGGAAGATTTGGTATAATCCACACAGCTTCGTTCCAATGATCCTTTCAGCTATTCCTTTTCTCAGCATCACCTCATCTTTTGTAACATTTGCAGCCAAATGTCTTAGCCCTTATTACAGCTTTGCAAATCTGAACCTAATGCTGAGAGGAGAACTCTCTGCAACAGTTCAAGAAAACAAGCAAACCAATGCACCTCTAGGTCATTTTACCCCCACACTGTTTTGTACAACAGATAATTCTGCAACGAGATTGCTACAGACCATACCTGCTGTTTGAAGTATCGTCTGTCTTCTTCATCCACAAGCACCAGATTTAAGAAGTACCTCACGGAAAATTTTTTGTTCACATCCCTCATTGTTGGAGTTGGGTCGTAGCCTGCTAAGAACAGTCTTATAGGAATCGATTCACCTTAAAAAAAAAACAACCTTCAATTAGTTCCTTAAAAATGGAATAATTAACAGTTTCAGAAAACTCAGAATTAAAGGTAATTTCACAAGCACTGTCTGTGCCCCTTCGGTTGGTTAAAGAAAAAAAATTACACAATGCCCCGCCAAAACAAACAAAAAACCACCACAAACCAACCAAAACAAACAAAAGAAAATTACAAACACAATGCTGAGCATAGAGGCAAGTACGATATGAAAAGTGGGAATCCTTCCTCACTGCAAGCAAGGTAAGGCAAAAGGATCAGTATGTTGAAATCTCTAGAGCTGGCCTACACCACGGAGTCATGTTTGATAAAAGGCTCAGTCACAGACTTTCCAATGGCAAATAAGGGTAAAATTTACTGGGATCCCAAGTGAAACGCCCTAAGTCAATATAAATGTCTGATTTGAATAGAAAAATCCACCATCATTTCAGCAACCTCAGAAGTGTGGTTTCTGCAGAAAAAAATTATTATCTAAGCCATCTCTTCTCCCCCAGATGTTTTAAATACAGTTTTAAACACCAAATTCTCGCCTTTTAAAACAAGCAGAGTTACTTACCTTTAACTGGTGCACCATCCATTATTTCATACTTTGCAATGGTTTCAGTCTCTGTCGTGGTGCTGGGTCCTGGTGAAACAAGTTTTCACTGTGAGAACACAGTCCAGCCTCAAACATTCACAAAGCTTTATCACACAGTTGTCACTCCGAAGCTTTTAAATTAATACACCACTGCTGCTTTGCCTTCGTCTTGCACGTGAGTTCCACGTGGCCAAAGCATGCACGCTGCTAAGTACCCTTGCCAAAGCACAACAGGCACGTGGGAGTCAAATCCCAGAGAGAAGGAAGTGCTTGAGCCAAAGCTGCAACTACTGACTTTGCTCTCCGGGTCTGCATCAGGCTCGACTGGCACACGAGCTGCCGTTTCGTTTCTCTTACCAATTCCAGTGATCTCCTTTTTGATCAGCTGCAACTCCATGTGCTGAATTTTTATTCTCACTAAGAGGAAATAAATTTTTCCAACAATCACATCCTTTAAGTGATACCTTTAAAAGAACAGAATGGGGGTTTCCGTTAAAGACCAAACACAACTCTCACACCTCCTTGAATCCAAGTTACACAGGCAGCTGTGTTATCTGCCTGTTAGCTTAATTTCCCTGCTGAGATCAGCACCACTAGAGAATTCCCATCGCTGCAATATTAGTAAAGGAGGTGCTACAGTCAGACTGAAAAGGCACAAATGAAAAAATCAAGCCTCAAATATTTGCTAGTGACCTTCCTGTCAGTACTGCAGGCAGAACACACAACTATTCCTCAGCAAAGGCTGTAATTGTGTAATCAGCACTTTACATCTTAAGTCTCCAGAAGCCAAGGCTGTTCATACAATATTGTTCATACAATATTCATACAAAGGCTGTGCCCTTTTATCCTGGGTTATTCACTGGAATGCATTTTGGGCTGACACTTACTTTGACTTGTTGTATTCAAACTCTATATGGAGACAGTCCTCGATGCCCACTTCCATCTTGATGGAGTTGTTTACATCTGGGTAGGTAGCGAGCTGGTGGACAATGAGATCGTATTCCTTCACCAAGTCCGACAGCCGCCTCACGATTGTCACTTTTAGAAAATACCTGAAAGAAAGGCACTGAGTTACCCAGCATGATCTAGAATTCCCTGAGGTACAGGTATTCTTTGAAAAAAACACAGTACTATCTCATAAGACTAAGTAGAAAAGAGTAAGACATCAAAATACAAGGCTAAGCACTCATAGGTAGAAATGTGGAAGTGTTTTCTTCAGCTGTGTGTAGCTTGGTTTTTTAAAAGGAGAGACATGGACTGTCTTCACTTGACTGAGCTGAAAGAATTTTATTTATACAAACATCACTGAGCAATCCCAAATTAAGTAGAAAAGGCCACACTATAACAACGACTCCAATCAAGGCACACTAGTTACTGGCATATCCCATTTAATAACCAAAAGGAGGAAGGGGAGGCAGCATAATTGCTAAATTATGGATTTTCTGCAGGAGAGGAGAGGAAAGAAGGTTTAACAGTTACAAACCTCAGTCTGACGTTGGCACCAATGTATGATTCATATGGCTTTTCAACCTGCATGAATTCAAAGTCATAGTTTCTGCTTTGGGTCAGTTCTCCAGGTAAGGCCAGTTCTTTCACTAAGTTTACAAATTCATGGGTATTGCTTTTGTCGTTGAAGAGTTCTAAAGTTAGGAAGTTAAAGGAAAACATGTTTCAGTGTTTATTTTCAGCAAACAAAACTGTCTCTAATTTGGCAGGAGCACGTGAGAGTACAACAGAAGCAATTAATTTAAAATACACATATTTGACCCAATGTTTTGTCCAGGTTTTCATATTACCTTCAGTTCTAGCAACCCACAGTAAGCATTCCTAAAGGGCTAACTGCAATGAATAGAACCCATTCAAAGCTTCACCAGCACGGCATTGTTTTTTAATGACAGTTTAGCCAGCTTTAATAAGCACTTCTTGCCTTGCACTCTCTGTAATTGGCATTGCCTGGTTTTGGCTTCCAGCATTTATTGCTGCAGGGACAAAACCTAAGCAATGTCAAGGCTGGCTCATTTCGGACAGGCCAGCAATCCTAACTGGTCTCCTCCAGATTAACACCACCTATCAAATGGTTTATTGTTACTACCAGTCTACAATCAAATGGCTTTTTATGACCCCTGGTGGAAGTCAGTCATCTGGAAATGAGCTCTTAAGACATAAGTGCAGACAGAGCAGTTTCACAGCAACAGCATCTCCTGTCCCCAGAGCAGTGCCACTCACCCATCCCTACATCTGTGTCAGGCAATTCTCACCGAGAATTACCATTACAATTACCCTCAAAATCCAAACCCAAGCACTTCAGCACCTAAAAATAAGCTTCTCTACAATTCAAAATTGACCATCAGTGGTAGCTGGTTTTACACAGACTGAAGCTTTTCAGGAAAGAATAAATGAACTAAACACACCAACTCCGCAGTTTATCACGGACAGTTTGGTAGAAACTAACACTAACTAGTAACTGCTTACTTTCTAATAGGGCCACAAATTATCTAAGGTGTACCTGGTTCGCTATGACAAGCATTTATCTAATACAGAGTTTATTTACTGCTGCATATCCAATACCTTTTGTGCCAATCAGGAAAGCTGTACTCTGAGGAGCTGGTTTAGAGTAAGTCTTTGACATGGAGTTAGTCTCCAAATAGTGCAGAGATCCCAATACTGCACTGCTTTCTGCATTACTACATAAAAACTTGGAAGGATGCAAGAAAACATGGACAAGTACAAAAAGCAGGAGCTTAAACCACTTCTACGTAACTCCACGGACTTCTAAATGGTAGCACAACACAAAGTCCCAGAAACACACAGAATTCAAGAAACGCCGCATCAAAGTTATTCAGGGAATTTATATATCAGAGTAGATGAAAAACAATCTGTACAGCTATTACAAGACAACAGACTAAATGAAGCTGACATACATGAGCTCTTTTTTTTCCCCCCGTCTCCCAATGCCTCGTTCCCATCACACACTCCTGCTTTAGTCTGAAAGTTTGCTTTTACAGCCCCCTGACCAGAACCTCAAAGCATAAAGCAGCGGGTGCCAGTACTCAGTGACATCTGCTCCACAACAGTTCAGACCCAGGTACTGGAACAGAGTGACTGATCAGGGAGAGAGAACTTGTGAAATGCCAAGCAAATCAACTGTACAAGGCTGCAACTTGAAGAATTATTTCCAAGAGGGACAATAGTGCAAACAGCCCTCTAAGAGGGAAGGAATTTTAGCATCAGCCTAAGGGTGCAGAGAAATTACCTTGACTGGTAAGAAGTTAGATATAATAAAGATTCCTCATAGTTCAAATCTAAGCAGACTTAGGTACAGTCATAAGCAACTCACATTTTTTAATGTCAATAGCATATTATCTCACTAAAAAGCATGGAAAACCTCCAAAGCAACAATCATGGTCTGTGTTAATAGTATAAAACTAGGTTTTAGAGAACCAAGTACCATAGAGTTTCAACATTTTTGCTGTAGGCTGCCCCATCATTTATTCTTTATACCTCTTCTCTGTCAGAGGCATAATTAAGAAGACCACAAATTTAGCTTTCAGAAATTTCTGGTGGTTATTGATCAAACTTTTAACTAGTCTGAGACAGACTGGATATTCACCATTCTCCTCCACATATATATCTCTCCCCCAATGACTTTCTGACTAGCAAAAACTAGTAATCACTTGCTTTAAAACACAGAGGATATAACCTTCCTTTGCTATTTCTCGTCCACTAATCCAACCAGGTTGCACTGTTTGAGCCAAACTGCTGGCAGTCACAAGTGCCACGTTCCATAAGCCACAAGCCCCCTTTATAGCTTCAACTCACCAATTTGTCCTACAAATTCAATTCTAATTCCTTGGTGCTCTAGCCTCTTCCCATGCTTAAGGGAGACGTTCACCTACCAAAGTAAAAAGAAAAAAAAACCCAGTTATATTTTTTCAACATTTTCACTCTAATAAATGACCTCATTAAGAAGGAAAACATATTAGTAGATGCCCATGAAAACTAAGGTCTCTTCTCAATGGCCCTCCCTGAGCTTGAAGGCAGCCAAATCAGCTGATTATAAACTGAAGCATTTCCAAGGCACCACTAAAACATTCAAGAAAAATCTAATCATCCCCGAGACTGAATTGAATAACTAAGCTTGAAACTTTCAAGTCCCAAAATTAAGAATCCAAGCTGGAGCTTAAGCGGAGTTCATATAAGTCAGTTGCGACC
This sequence comes from Myiotriccus ornatus, assembly GCA_036023395.1. NCBI lineage: Eukaryota > Metazoa > Chordata > Aves > Passeriformes > Tyrannidae > Myiotriccus > Myiotriccus ornatus. Next base: position 1,512,684 of record JAYRBT010000178.1, on the reverse strand, counting down.
CTCTTGCCATCTTTGAAGGCTGAGAGCTTCAAAGCATCTTCTGACAGTCACATTTGGAAGTCCAAAAAAGAACTGCCACGAGATGCATTCCTTTCAAGTCAAGAGAGCTTCAGTCCCTCCCTCAGCAGATTGCAGCTAAATATTGGCGTTGGAGAAGTCAGTGAAAAAGAACAGATAATGAAACCTTCTATGAATGCCTTCATTTGTAACCTTGATTCTCACAAACAGACAAGAAAAGATTCCGCAAGGGAACACTTTCTTTTGAAAGTTGTAGATGTTTAAGCATATATGATGTTTTCTTGTGAGAACAGTGATGACCAGAGAAATTCCCATACTTTAAAATCCAGTACCTTGTCAATATCTGAGCAGGAAATAAACCATTGAATAATCCATCTTTGTGGTGAAAAGAAAGAGAGGGGAGAGGGAAGCTGTCCAATAAGTGATCGGTGTTCCAGACATCCTCATCCCCCTGTGCTTGTGTCAGTCAAAACTCATGAGGCGCCTCTCAGGCATCACCAACACAAGCAAGCAGTGCTCCAGTCAGTGATCACAAGCTTCTCCCTCAGCCTCCGGAGTTTGGGGCCCATCTTGTGCGAGTTTCACATCCCTGGAAGGTCTTTCATGGAAGATCTTTGCAAGGAATGGTATCTCCAGAGCAGGAAGATGCCCAGTGACAACAGGCCAGCCAAGGTCAAAGCAAGCATTTACAAGTCTATCTCAAAATCCAGTACCCAGTTCAAGTTTTTTGGTGGGAAAGTGCATCATAGCAGACATATTCAGAGACTGAGGATGGCTCCAGTGAAACAGAACGAGGAGTTCCTGAGTGCAACACTGGATGTAGAGAAATCCCTCTGGCAATCTCAACTTCGTGGTCTTCTTTTTCCAGTAAGAAAATCCCTTGTTGATTCAGCAGCCAGTTGAACTTCATATGTTCCTCCTCTGATGCAATTCCAGAAACCACTTCAGGGCATGAAGCACAGGGTTATCTTCAGGGTATGCAAAACAGGTTGACTGTGGCAGCCAAAGATTACTGTTACCTGTGTTGGATTGTGGATTTTGGAGTTGAAGGGGAAAGGGAAGCAGGGGGATCCACTTTGGAAGAGTTTTCTCATCAGAAGCAACAACAGGATTGCACATTTTTGCACAAAAAGCTTATTCATAAATACAGGATGAGTGGAACCAAATAAACAGCTACTGTTCAGTTTTATCAGCTGCCTGGACAATACGGCTAAAGAGACCACACATAGCAAAACACTGTTTCCTCTTTGACATACAGCACAAGCTGAAAATGCAGATCCCATAGCCCTCCTATATGCATCTGCATGCCAGAATCACTACAGTAATTAACAGTGGCTTCTAAATAAAAATTTACCTTTCCTGAAACAGATTCTCCATCGTAGAAGAGAAAGTGCTTTTCTACTTTACCATCTTCTGTTTTGATTTCTGCTGGTTTTCGCGTTTCAGCATCATTAAGGACGACGTCAATCTCACAAACAGGAACGAAAAGGTTTCCAAGAAAACTCTGGAATGACAAGAATTGGATAAGTTACTACACGGTGGACACTCCACTTTAAAGGTGATGTTTACTTGCAGATGTGCACTACACACTGGGGAAAAGCATTTGTTCTTCCACGAAGTTACAAACCCATTATGTATCTGAGACCCAAGAAATAGAGATGACAAAGGACAGCTGTTCATCCAGCAAATAATTGAAATCATGTCAGTAACAAGCAGGGACAGTTCTTACAAAATACACCATTTATAAAAAGTACACAGTGCAGTTACTACACCTCAAAAAAACACACTGAAGCAAAGTAGGGTGAAAAGAAACAACAGAAGGGGGTATCATGCAAGGCCTAAAGCATCCCCCTGGTTGGGGAAGGGGAATAGGGACTTTATTTGCTGCCTCTGCCTACACCCCCCAGTTCTCTTAACAAACAGAGCACGAGCAGCTTGGAGAGGCAGCAGCTCTTCATACAAGCACCTCAGCTACAGAGCTGTGCCAGCAGACAGAGGGGTGTTCCAGGTGTACCTGTAACACTGCTCCAGGCACAGTGTTTGTGCTCAGCTCACCACAGCACTCCCCAGGCTCCAGCTTCGACCGCACCGAACACCAGACCCTACGAGAGATGATCCTCTGACCTCGCACAAACACTTCTTACAACGGGCTCCAAAACATCTTAGCGCCTCCATGGGAAACTCAACAAGATTAGTACAAAAGCCAACACTTTCCTCCTAAGAATTAGGCACTAATCTGCTTTGATGTAGTAAAGCAGACAACACTTCACTAATTCACAGTGATTTGGGGGTTTTTTTTGAGAAATTACACTATGTTCTCCACGGGAACATCTGTTTCAGCTAGATGAATTTGGTATACGTGAAACAGCCTGTCCTGGTTTCAGCTGGAGTTCATTTCTTCTAGAAATAATTTCTTCTAGAGTTAATTTGTTCCCAGTAGCTGGCACGGTGCTGCGTTGTGGATTCAGTATGAGAACAACGTTGATAACACACTGATGTTTCGGTTCTTGCTGAGCTGGGTTTATCCCAAGTCAAGGATTTTTTTGTGCCTCATGTTCTGCCAGTCATGAGGTTCACAAAAAAGGTGGAGGGGAGCACAGACAGGTGATCCAAACTGGCCAAAGGGATATTCCACACCTCAGAATGTCCTGCCCAGCACACAAACTGGGAGAATTACCCAGAAGGGGACAATCAGGGTCTGGCATCAGGCAGTGGGTGGTGAGCAACTGTACTGTGCATCACTTGTTTTTCTTTTTATTATTAATTGTTATAATATTTTCCTGTGTTTCAATTATTAAACTGTTCTTATCTGAACCTACAAGTTTTACTTCTGCTTCTCCTCCCCATCCCAGCGGGGTGGGAGGTGAGGGAGCAGCTGCCCAGCACTTAGCTCCCACCTGGGGTTAAACCACGACAGTCATTCTTTCTCACTTCACCAACTTAGCATAAAACACCGAGTAAGAACACATTCCAAGACATTCTGGGGACCTGAGGTTTGAAATGTTGCACAAGCCCAGAGGAAAGTTTGGTCTGAATGACACTGCTCAGCAGCAGGAACGCTGAGTGACTTGGTGCTTACACCTCCAAGCCAAGCAGAGACACAGTGCAAGCTGGAGCTACAGCACCCACACAACACTAAACTTTGTGCAGACAGCAATCGGCCCTAATTCAATCCACAAACATGTATATAAACTAACTGAAACCCTGCCATGTCCACTTGCCATTCAGAGGGGAAAGCAGCAGCAGCAGCAGAGGACCAACGAGGTGGTCATATGTAAGACTGAACTGTCTTCCAAGTCTCTGCCAAGCACAGGTTTGCACTGACTGCCAAAAAAATAATTTCTTTTTTTTAAACACTGCACACCAGAACCATTACTGATTTTTGCCTCCTGCGGAAGGGTAAAAGAACTCCAAATTTTAAACTCTTTTAAGCACAAAATCGTTTTGAGCATGCCCACATCTTTTCCTTAGAAACTGTACTGATTTCCCTGAAACTAAACAACAGAGCACACCACCTCCAAGCCAACAACAAAATGCTCTCTCGGTACCTTCCAACTCTGAAGCTGTACCATCATTTAACAGCCAGTCAGACCTAATACCATCACTTCTCAGGAGGCTGCATTTCAACTGCCCCCATTGGAGATTAGCTCTGATCTCCTCTGGGGAGGACAGGAGCATATCGAATAAAGAAATCAACAGCTGGTATCTCCCCCAGTTGCTGTCGAAGATATCGCTGCAGGGAAACTATGCAAAAGAAGAAGTATTTTAAGAAGCCACCACGCAGCTTATTATGTTACAGCTTCGGAGAACGCAGACGGAGAACTGGGGTTTTCAGAAACTCCAGTTCGGACGCCTGGCTGTGCTCTTGGGTTTTTGCAGAAGACAGAGGTTGAAGATGCTGCTACATCAGGGCCAAAACCCCACAGCACTGAGTCCTAAGCGCGAGTGAGAGTTGTCCTGAAGGGCCTGGGGGGCTCCAGCAGCTGGCACAGGGTGCAGAAACCCCAACCTCACCCTCACCCCAGCCCCGAGCGGCTCCTGTCCCCCCAGCAGGGGAAGAGACCCGCGAAGGGGAACACAAACACACCAGAAACACGCAGCGCGTCGATCCAGGGACTCTCTACGACAAGTATTTTCTTACTCCCCGTCGAAGCAGCCCTGGGAGCACGCCCATCGCTCCCGCCGGCCACAGCGCGGCCGCCCTTCCTGGACGGCGCGATCCCGAGGGATCCACCCGCGTCCCGGGGACTATCCACGCGCCTTTCCCGGCCCATCTCCACGCCGCCGAGGGCACCGGGCACCTCTAACCTGTACGCAGCACTAAACCCCCCCGAACCGCTCGCTTTCCGAAGGACGGGCGGGGAGCGGGAGGCACCGCCCTGCCCAGGCCGCCGCCGCCTCAGGCGATGGCGGAGCAGCGCTGCCCCCCCCGCCCCGTGGTAC
>JAYRBT010000178.1:1475270-1508123 GCA_036023395.1 Myiotriccus ornatus | reverse complement strand
CCCGCACTCACCGTGCTACGCGGCCCGGTCCCCCCCGCACTCACCACGCCGCACCCCGCGCCCCCGGCCCCGCGGCACTCACCGTGGTACGCGGCCAGGCCCCCCCCCCGCACACTCACCATGGTACGCCCCCCTCCCCCCCGCACACTCACCATGGTACGCGCCCCCTCCGCGGCCCGGCTCCCGCGCGCACCAGCACCAGCGCCCCCGGCCGCGCGCCCCTGGTCATGTGACCTTACGGCCCGCCAGGCCACGCCCACACCCCCGCCGGGGCCACGCCCCGCCGCACGTGACCGAGCCCGCTCCGTGCCCGCGCGGGGGAGGCGCCCCCTGGCGGCCGGGAGGCGGCAGCGCGGGGGGGCCCCCTCAGGAAATGAGCGTTCTGACAAACCTGTTTTGCGCAGGATTTCGGGGGGGGGGGCTACGGGATACGCGATTAGCTGAGTGTTATAAAAGTGCAGAGGGTTGGAATTTATCCCCACAGAGCACGATGACCGCTCCACGGAGCAGGCTGCGCCCCCATTGCTGTTGTTCCCCCCAGGGGGATGGCGGCCCCCCCCCCCCAAAAAAGCCAGTTCAGAGTGAACAACAACATTTGCAGTGAGTGCAAGCAGTAAAGATCTTAAGGCGAGGTTTTTATTGATGTGGAGTCGGTTTAAAACCACTTCACGGGCGTTGGGTCAGGCGCTGGGGAGGACTCAGCGAGGGAGCAGCTCGTGAGGGGCGCCCTACAGGATCAAATCCTCCTCCGACAGCTTCTCCTTCAGCTTGGTGCTTCGCGGGCCCTCCAGGAAGACGGGCAGCTTTGCCTCGGAGAAGCTGTCACTGTCACCGAGCCCCGACCCGGAGGCTGGCTCCGCTCCCACCATGGCGCTGGACCCGGAGCCGGAATCCTCGTCTGAGAGAGGGAATATGTCACCCAGCTCCTGGTATCGCCTCAGCCTGAAATGCAGAGAGGCATTTTTACGTCTTACATGAACATACCGAAGCCTCACACTACCGTGGGCGAGCCAGGACTGTCAAGGCAGGACTAATGGGCGTGTTTGGGTGCTGGCTTTAGTGACAAATGCGTGTCAAGTGAACTTACAGGGACGGGTCTGCCATGGGAGGAAGGATCCTGTTGGCTCCACCAGTGGGCAGGTAAAACCAGGGCCCCTTCTCCTCGATGCAGTTGGCGGACCACGCGTCAGAGCGGCACCTCACCCTCTTGTACCTTGCCCTCTGCATCGGAGCACCTGATGGAATCAGCCACGCGTTATTCACCAGCTCCTGTTAACTTTATGAGCACCTAGTAAAGCCTCAAGCAATGGAGGAAAGTAACTCGTGTGGCCATGACTGCTTAACCACGGAAGGCTGAAGTAACCCTGAAGACTTTTCTTAAAATGGCTCCTGATATCCTAAGTGACATCTTTGCGATCATCAGAGACATCCCGCATGTCTCGCACACAGCACCAGGAAGTGCGTGAAAAATCCTGTGGGAAACCACTGCCATCACAGCAAGGCTCATCCCCAGCTCGGGACGTGGCAGAGGGACCTGCAGCTCTCCTTGAAGCTGGGGGAGGTACGTGAAAATAACGTGAAAATCTCCGGGGACACAGCACCCCGCGGGGAGCTGGCTCCTGTGCTCTCCCTTCCTCTGCTGGCTCCAGCTCTGCCCCTTGGAGTTCAGTGGGCTGAGTTTTGGTGGGGAGGTCGGAAACTCGAGGTGTTCCCCAGGAGCAGATTTGGGGTTTATGTAGACTCTCAGAGCACGCGTCCAGAGGAGAGACAGTTCGGGTTTCTCCTAGACACGACAAGGTTTTGTAAGCCCATCATTTTAGCTCTGGTGCCCCCCAGGTGCCTAATTCAGGCTGTCACTGAAATGTGGGTCTTCAAAAAATAGCAAAAAACTAAAATAAGGATCGCACAATAAAGATAAAAGCAGTGACATTTTGTCTTTCCCCTCAGTCTCATGTAATTAATTTTCCCTGAAGCCTCCTGGTGCATTCTCCACCTGTTGGCACTTTATCTATTTTTTTCTCAGTTTCTGTAATACTGTCATTTCTCTGTAATTACACTTTTCTACTGCCCTATATATTTCCATAATGTCCTGCATGACTTTCAGCTACCTCCTACACTGTTCTGTAAGAGAAAAAATATTTCACGGGTGTAATTTCCTGCTGCTTTTACAGCGTGTTCCTTTTTCATACTTATTTTCTTCTCCTAGCATATTATTAAGGAGATTTTTTATAATAACAGTGGCAACACAATGAAAAGCTGCAGCTAAAAAATTTGCAAATAAACAACTTAAGAAAAGCAGGCCATAGTCCCTCAAAGATCAGCCTCCAAGTAGTAATACATAATGAGAGCCTATCACTGTCACAGCCTTTGTTGATGGAGAAATTATGCTCTACATGCTCGAAAAGCATTCTCTCTCACAAGAAATAAATCCACGGGGCACATGTCATCATAAATCACCATTTCCTTTTCGCAGTTTTAGTGCTGTGTGTTGCAATATTGTACCAAATAAACCGTTTAGTTTCCTCATACTTACAGCTTTCCTTTCCCGCTCCCCCCAGAAAGCAGAGTTATGACATGGGAACTGTTACATACTTTGGCTGTAGCTACATGACCGAGTAACAGCAGTAACCAGACAGTTGTGAAAGGGACATTTAGAAAAATGCATATTGAAATATATAGACTGAAAATATACACACATCTAGCAACATACTTCATGAAGTCTTTTCTCATAAGGGCTGGGACGTTGAAATGCTCCACTTGCAAAAAGCACCTTTTCTTATCATTCTCCCTCCAGAAAATTAAATATTAGCAAAACAGATTTTCTGAGTAGATCTCATTACCCCCAGAAGAAGGCCAGTTCGAAAAATTCAGAGACTGCCTGCTTGGCCTGCACTGCATAGCCCAGAAAGAGGATTACGGAGAGAACAACCGCCCCGTTTTACCTTGTGCTGTGTATCCCACAAAGAGGATTAAACAAATAGCCAGGAAAATCCTCCCGTTACATCTGATAAGGAGCTGCATTTTGGCTGGCATCCCTCTGCTCACAACCAGCCTTCACCACTGCTTCACACTTCAGAAATACGGCGGAGCGAGCGAGGAGATCGACTTTTAGAAAAGGTTTCCAAAACCCCAAACCCAACCCATAACCTGCGTCACCGCTTCCTGACTGACGGCAGTGAGACATGTACAGAAAAGCCCAGCACTCTGACTTCCCAGCCTTCATCACTCCAAGTAAAAAAATCCCCTCTGCCCTCATCCCCAGCTGTGCCCGAGGAGAAAAGCAGACCCGGGATCCACCAGCCGGACTGCCGGCAGCATGTGGTCCAGTGCATCCCTCCCAGAGGGCTCCAAGGCACTTACTGTTCCCTCCAGAGAGAAAAAGCAGTGCTTCGTGTTCCCCGGTTTTCGGTCAACTGCATTTTTGCGTTGGCACTGGCAGTGCTTTTCCCTGCCTCAAGCCCATGCCAGCCCACCAGGAAGGTTAGGAGGGAGCTGCTCATAGTCCGTGTGCGTTTCACCGACCGGGGAATCATCTTTTCCCACAAGAGTAGATTATCTCTGGAGTCTCATGCCAGTTTTGGGTTCGTTTTTATGTGAAAGCAGGATTTACATGTTCACAGTAGAAGTGAGAAAAATGTCTTAAGCTAGAGAATATATCCTGGTAGAGGCGTGTCAGCTCCTTTTTGGAAGGGCATAGTTGATTTGCTTGGCTGGATCATCATCGTGTGGCACAAGCATACTGTGGAGCGTGACAAAAGGTTTGGACCACCTGTGGCTCCAAAAGGAACCTGTCTGGAAAGCCATGGAAGCCCTTATATAGATAGACAAATGGATCTGGTTCTCACCTGGCTCGACCCTTTTGCTTGCTTTCTGGTTGTGATTAATCCAGGCTTGAGTTTGCTTTTAAGGATAAATTACAAACAACAATGTTGTCAAAGCACTGGGGGTTTTTCTCAATCTGCTGGATTCCCTGGGGCACAGGTGTGTGGGCCTGACGTGCTGCAGCACCTTCAGTATAAGTTGTCTGTGGTAAATCTGTTTTTACATGGCAGAAAGTCCACCAAGGCCCCTAGTGGGGATCTGGGCTGAGTGCTGACTTTCCCCAGAGCACGGCCTTCCACCAAAACCCCATGAAGTGGCAGGAAAGACCCCTCCAGCAGCGACCTCCCCTCTCTGTGCTGGGATTTACCACCGGACTAAGGGATTGAGTTGCACGTTCAGCCTCAGTGCAATTTATTATGAGCCTCTGCACACGGGGTTTTTTTTCTGGCACGGGAGAAATAAGAAACTCAGACTAAGCAAGTAGGGAAGGACTCACATGCAGCGGTTACTCTCACCAGACTCATTTCTACTTTGTATTTTTAGCATCAACTCTTTCTTCTTTTCTTTTTGTTTGAGGCGGTGCTCAGCATCAATAGGAAGCTGGGCAAACCCGTGTGGGAGGTGAGGGGAGGTGATCAGCCTCCACCTGCTGAGGGCTGCGGAAACTGTCCCTGCAATAACACCTCTCATTTTCCACTGCTCACGGGTACACGCTGACCCCCTCCACGCCCCTGCAGCGTGCACAAACAACACCCCATGTGGGACAGTACCCCTCTGCTGGCTGTTTTTACCCCTCCCACCACCCCAAGGCGTTTTCCACCACTGGCACTGGAAGCGCCATGGGATGCAGCCAGTGCAGTGCCCACCGTGGGCACAGCTGTGGATGGGCGGGGATCCTGCAGGAGCCAAGGGAGCTGCAAACCCCCTGTATCTGGAGGGGGATCTCACAGAGCTATCTCTCTTGTGCCATCAGCTGTTGGGGGAACTTGTAGTGCTGGCAGTTTTGCCACAGAGTTTTGTTCTTTTCTTTTGTGTCAGCAGCACGCCTCAGGAAATGAGATCACGTTACGTTTGGCAACTATGGGAAGACCAAAGCAAATTTTCACTCCCATCTCACGTACACCTGCATAAGGGGGGCCTGAAGCCTGCAGGGAGGGTCAGCCTGTGCCCATCTCCTGTCCTGCTGTGCTCCACTGATGCCTGCACTCTGCTGGCTTCCTACGAACATGGAAGTGATTGGAGACCTGGATCTGGAACAGTCTGGGATGTGCAAGTCTTAAAAGTAAAGCATGCCCTTTGTGGAGTGTCATGGGATGCCCGAGGAACACCATCTGTAAGCCACTCAGGACACAAAATGCAAATAATCAGCTCAAATAAAAAAATCTCTGCTTGGGCTAAAGGCCACAAACTGCTAGAAGTTAACACACTTTTTTTTAAACAGAGAACAGCACATGAGCTGTACTATATTGGAACATTAACCTTGAAACATGCCATGGCATAGCTATGAGAGCCTAAGAGAAACAGGATTTTAAGTCAAATATTTTAAATCCACAGAGGAGAGGACCAGTCACCATACCTAGGTCAGCTACCTCAAATCTGCCCTCCATAAACTGCAAAGAAGGTTCACAGGATAATACTCCTGTGTATATAGACCAGATTATTAAATACCCCAACAGAATAGGTCTATAAAAAAGAAGAAAATAAATGAGAAGCAGGTATTTGAGAACACAGTTTGCTCCTGGAGCATTGCTAACAGCTGCAGCACTGAAGTGCTGCCATTATTTTCAAATCACATGCAAAGCAGATTTCTTAATCTGCAAAGCTCTTGCTTTGCATTTTTCTAAGGCATTAATTTGGGGAGTGGGGAGCAGGTGGAGGGAGGGAGCTGCCCTGGCACTGTGCACCCAGCCCCTTGCCCAGACACCCAGGACTTTTCAGTTATGTGCCTGAAAAATCCGGGAGCAGATTTGAAGCTATAACAAACGCTTCAAAATCTAAAGTGATGAATTGCTCCTCAGTTGTAATTCTCAGGGCTGTTTTATCTCCCAGCTGGCTTCAGGAGTAAAGACTAATTTAGTAACATCACTAAACGTGGACCACACTGCAGGAGTGCCTGGTATGAGGACATTCGTTCTGCTGACAAGGGCAGGGAATGTAGGGCAGAAGAAAAACCCAGCAGTAACCCAGAGGGGCATCATGGGGGTCCTTCAGCCAGTTCTTTGGACACAGCCCCTGCTCTGCTCTTGCCCAGGTAAACGCTGAGGGAGCAGCTCAGTCCGGAGGAGTGGTCTGACACAGCCGTGTCAGGCTGCTCTCTCTGCTGCCTTTCCTCCCCGGGCAGCACCGGTTTACTTAGCAGCCTGTATCTCCACCCAGCATTCAGATGGACAGATAGGCTCCCGCGGGTCCAGGGTCCCCGTGCTAATCAGCAAGGCTCGCAGGCGAGGCACTATCTGTCCAGGCGGGGGGTCCTGATAAGGAATTTTCTCATTCATAACTGCTCAGAAATCAGATCAACCCTAACTGCTGTGGGGTCATTCTGCTCTCAGGGGTCAGGTTTTCCCCTGCCCTAGCTGATGGGAGCTCGGTCCTGGCTTCTGTGGGAATCCAGGCTGACCCCTGCATCCCTCCAACACGCACCCCCAGAGGAGCAGCAGATGGCTGGAGCAGCTGGGGCTCCTGAGGTGCTGGGCCCTGCCGTTGATGCTCAGCTCGTTATTTGCTCTGCTGAGGAAGCAGAAATTCTTATTTTGTACAGGTCACAGATCTGGGGAGCAGCTGGTACATCTGTTACAGGCAGAGCTGGAAATGGGAGTCAGGAGAGAATGATGGCAATGGAAAAAAAATACAGGTCAGACTGAGCACAGGGAGAGCATCTGAGTGGCAGCTGGGTTCAACACAAGAACATTTGTTTTGCCCATATTGTCTTTTGGGAAGGCAGAACAGTTTTCTTCCCTGACACTCAGTGCTGAGGTGGGGTGAGATTCGTGAGACCTGGACATCCGATGGGCCCTGAGCACACTGATCCACCTCAGGAAGAACCCATGAGCTGCCCTGTTAAATGCCTCAAAATTGCCCTGATGCCCCTCAGAAGTGAGCTCCCTCTGGGCAGGCAGCCCAGCTAGATTTGAGGATGCTTTCTGCCACCAGCTCATATGCAACCAACCAACCTCCAGTGACTGAAAGTTAAAATGTATCCTGCCTCAAAACAGCAAAGAGCTGGCAACCCGTACAGGGAGCTTTGGGTCCACCTAAGGGGATTTCTAAATCTAGCCCCGAGTAAAAGTTAATTCTGAACCTGGATCACATCTGAGCTCAGCACTTGACCCCTGTGTTCACCCTCCACCCAGAGCATTGCGGCTCATCAGCACGGCAGGACGTGGCACCCCCGGCCTCTCGTGCCACCGCCCCTTGCCTCCGAGGGCACTATCAGGACCTGGCCCAGGGAGATAAGATTCACATCTTGTAAGAAAGCGCCAGCGCTCATCACGTAGAAATCAGGCACTTGCTGCCATCTAGATCACATAGAGGAGCAACTCCTTGTTTCTTCCCATGACTAAGATCAACAAGTCCACCGGGAGAGATCTTTGTTGGAAAGCCACAACTACATCAAGATCTGACACAGCCGCCGACTGACAGGAAGTTGCCAACGGCCTTTCCCCATCAGCAATGTCCCTTCTCTGCCAGAAACACCAACCAAGCAACGGGCCTGCCCTTCAGGTGGAGAAGAGCAGCTTCCCTTGGTGCTGGAAGGTGCCAGGCTTTCTGATTCCTTTTCCGAAGCCCAGTGCAGCAGGAGGTTTTGGCTCGCAAATTCAGGACTGTGGTTTAAATATGACAACTTGTTAAGACATGACACAGCAGCCATGCTCTGGCTTCTGATTAGGGAGGCAATTACAGCAGCTGTCTGTCCTTTAGCACTTCATCCCAGAGCAGCACCAGCCCAATGGTGCAAGCAGGACCTGCACAGAGGAGTGAGGGGGCAGGGAGACCCCTTCACACAGCAGCTTGTTGGGAAAACACCCCTAAAACCAGAAGGAATTAACAAGGGAGAGAGGGATAGAGGGACAAAGATGTTTTTGAAGCAAACCCTGATGCTCTGTTCCTTCTCTTTTACCCCCTGCGTTTCGCCCACGGATCTCACAGTAACTCTCTGACACAAGCATTTTTACTCCTTTTACAGTATCCACTGACTAACACCAGCTCACTCCATCACACGCCCATCCCAATCTCTCACTTTCCAATTCCTCTTTGTTTCAGCAGAAAATTGCATTAAAACCCTCAAACAGTGAAATCCTTACATCCTGGTCTGATGCCAGCTAAGTCTCTCTCACAGCGACAATGAGCATGTAAAAAGAATTTATGTATTTTGTGTGTACCAGATGTCAATAGCTCAAGGACTAAACATTTAAAACGTTGCTAAAAACACCCAAATTATTAAAGCCTTTGGTGTTAAGTCACCACATTATCAGTCATTTCCCCCTAAACAAACACTGAATACCACAAACATGTTTGTTCTGAAGGGAAGTGCCACATTTGCCAAAGGTGCTGTGCTCAGGATCCCAACAGTCTGTCTGGCACATTGTCCAGCTCTTCAGCTGCAAAGACTCAGCCGCACAATGCCTTTGGAAAAAAAGGCAGCCAGGCAAATAGTCCTCCTCAGGAAACCACTGACTCCTTGTGTGCCCATCTGTGACAAAGAAGAGCTGGAAACCACCAGCCAAACTGCAAAATGAAAAAGCACTAGCAGGCACTTTGGATGGAGTTCCAGGGAAGTATGTAAAAGCATATCTCAAACCACAAGTTAGTAATTCGTAGTGAGCTCTAATGTGGTTGAAGATGTTGCAACAGAGGAAGAAAGTAAGTTGACAAATGCTTCTCACCACAACTTGAGGCACTTGGTTTTAACGCAACAGTCTTTAGTTCCGTAACTTCAGGACTCCAGAAGTGTCTGCCTCGTGAGCTGTCACACCAGCTACGTCCTCCTTTGCAGGACTATATCTGGGCATCCTATAATGGAAAGTTCCACAGAAAACATCGAGGTAACACCAACTTTCTGTGTCTTTTAAAAGAAACACACAAGTAAAGCTCATCTTTGCTCTCTCAGTGCTGAGTGAAAACACCAAACAAAGCTGAGATGTGCAAAGCCACGTGTAAATACCACCAGTCTTGTTGTCTGGTGTCAAGGCTCCTCAGGCTCCTGCAGCATTTTAGATGTGGAAATGCATCAGCAATCACACACTGGAACACTGACACGTCTCCACTGTGCAGATACGGAAGGAAACCATTCATCTTTCCAGGGCCACGCAAGCCTGTCCCAGGGCATGACCAAAACCTCCAACAGAGGAGCTTTCGGGAGGGCGAACAGGAGAACCAGCCAGGGGACCTTTTGCTTTTGCCACCCTGAGGCAGCAACCACCACCAGAGCTCCCCTTGCAACACGGGGACCTGCTTTCCTGCTGCAAAGGGAAGTGAGGGCTCACTCCTGCCCACAGCCCCCAGGGCTCTGCCTGCAGAGCAGCACAGGACACAGCTGTCACCTCCTGCCACCCTCCTCCCGCCCAGTCCCCTCGAGAGACAACCACCAAAGAGCCTCCTTTGACAGCCTTGTTTTCTTTTCTCGCACAAAATACTGAAGCACAGCACAGCCACCCCTTTATAACACATCTCATGTCTCTGGCCAGCACGAGAATTAAGAGCGCTTCAATTAAAACTGGTTTTAACCTAATCAAAACACTCCTGGTGAGCATGAGACGCTATCTGAAGAAGCAGACAGGCTTTAGCTCTGAGGTCAGGTTTCACCCTCAATACAAATTCTGCACAAACACGGACTTCTTGTAAACCTCACTGCTTTATGCTGGGTAAGGAGAAAAAACTAGTGCAACAACAGTTTCAGTTGTAAGACTTTTTTGCTGTACAGAAAGGAATAGAAATGCAGGTTAAATGGAGTTCACAGGAACCTAATCTTCAATTAATCTATTAAATAAATGCCTGACCTCACACATACTTTACAGTTAAAACTCAACATTCCTGAAGGGAGCTTTGCTGCCTAATCCAACAAGCTCCCCACCTCCTTTTTTTTTTTTTTTTTTTCTTTTTTTAAACTAAATACACAATCTTACATAAGTTCATTCTCTCAAATCATTGAACAAACAGTGTTTGCTTAAAAAGACATGCTCTAAAAGAAGCAAAGCACGGTGTGCTGTACTGAGCATCTGGGATGATGTAGTCTCCAGTAATAAAATATACAGGAAAACTAAGGTGAAGCAATCCTTGCTCTAAAAAAATTGCTTAAAGTATAGAAGAAAAAAAAAACCACAACACAACTAACCCAAACATGTATTGACTTCTTCTACGTGAATTTGAAAAGTTAGTAGAAAAAAATGTTAACTTTGGAGTTGGTAGTAAAAGTGCACACTAGCTTTAATTGAAATCAGAGAAAAATAATGTGCAATACAGCTTGCTGAGAAAATGTTACACTGAGAAACTGTCTGCCCTACCTTTGGGCCACAGGAAAATCTGAATTAAAGATCTGACAGCAGAAACGAAACTCCTGAAGGCTGACTAGGCAATTATTTAGTTAAACAGAAACAACACACACGTGCACGTGCACACACTCACTCCCTGATTCTATATGCATGCGAGAAGCTGGTCTAGTTTTGAGTGCTGCTGCTGCTCATTTCCAGTACCCATTTGTTGGCTTATTTTGTGGTTAGCAGCCTAGCCTGCAGAGCTCTCTGCAGGAAGGGCTTTTCACCACACATTTAAGAGGTACATCCTTTCTTGCTTTGCTCGTGCCCTCACACCCTCCAAGCAAACGTCATTGTTCCCCCGCCTTATTTTCCAGGATAATCCAGTTGTTTTGACTATTGTATTATTGTAAACATCTTCCCAATTTATCACCCTGTCAGTGATAAAGGTGCTGGTGGCCCAGTGGCCCACTATTGCACAGCCTGTCCCTTTGCCCCTTCACCTTCCCTGTGTCCCCTGGCACTGCTGACCATCAGCTCTCCCCCTGCAGCTGGACAATGTGCTCTGCCTGCACTTCAGCTAAAACAACTTCAGAGAGGTCCCAAATTGCAGCTCCTGCTAAGACAACACTTGGACTCCCTGAGCAACACAAGAAGCCATCCATGGCATCCCAGAACTTCAAGCTGTGTGTTAGGCAGTAGAGCACAGAACCTGTAACCTGTGAATTATCTACAGTGTATAAAGAGCAGGAATCTCTTCCCACCACAAAGAAAGTTTGCTGCTTTCTTGCTCTGACTTCTGGCACTTAACTGCTCATGTGTTTTTACTGAAGACGCTCATATGGAAATACTTTCACAACCATTTATTTTGGCCAAAGTTGAAATGTGTATCGTGTCTTAATAAGACACAGGAAACAGAATTCTAAGGACTCTGAAGAAACATTTAGCCAAGCTAGTTCATTTATTGAGCCTCTATCGACTAGGTTTTGATTAACAAGGGAAGAGAAGAAAACACTGAGCAACATACAAAATAAATATGGAAAACAAGTTCCCTTCACGTGGATAAAGTTCTCTGGGGACAAACGTTAGAAGAGATAAAATGCATTCCAGCTGGAAGAACGTGCCTCAGGTATATTAGAAAAAAATTTCTTAGAGGAGCAAATTCTTTTAAAAGAAACTATTTTCATACAGCACTACATTTAGAAACTGAACCATATGCTGTTGAAGGAAAAAGCCATCAGGGAGAAAAGGTTCATATTTACATACAGGATGAACAGTACAAAGCATTAGCTGGACTTATACTTTACATTTAGAGTTTATACCACTAGTGTGGGTGAGCTACGGACAAGGAGAGCTCTGAGTTTGTCACAAGGTCACACTACTGCAGGCTCTAGGTGGACACCACTGCAGACACCTTATTCTACCAGTCAGGACGGGAGCTGTCTGACAGCACTGGCCTGGACAGAAAACCGTCTCAGTAGTGCCCATCTCCTCCAAGGCAAGTATTTATACACACGGAGACAGCTTTGCTCTTAGCCTCTCCATGCTTGCTGGAAGCAGAGACACCATCTCCTTACTGAGTTCTAGCTCAGTTTCAACAGCAGGGACAGCATCAGGGTACTTCTCACAATACTCTACCAGGAACGTGTAATATTCCAATGATGTCTGCATATTTTCCAGTTGCTTTTTGCTATCTGAAGTAATAAGCTTACCATACAGTCGTGCAATATGAAATTTAGCCACCATTGCAGGGCGAAGAACATCTTCCTCGAGCTTTTCAGGAAACACCTTATCAGGGTTCCTCAAAGAATCCAAGAAGAGTTCATAATATTTGATTGCGAACTGAGCCAGAGAATTAATCTTTTTAACTGTGTGGGAGTCTAGTTTCTCTAACCTGTTTCCAATAGCTACCTTTAAATCCATCATCTCATAGTAGGTGTCAGCCAGCTCACACTGGAGCTGCCTGCAGATGAGCAGGTAGTACTGGGGGTTCAGGTCAGCATAGATGGGCTCCAGCATGTCTATCCTACGCTTGTGCATCTTGCAGCGCCTCTCATAGTCTTCTTCAAAGAAAGCAAGGACCTTAAACAAAGCACTGTGATCCTGAACAATTTCAATATGGTCAGTGACATAACCATCCACCTGAAAGAACTCTTTTGCTTCCTGAACATAGTTCTGACCAACTAGGAAGATTTCCCTGGCTTCCTGAAAATCTAAGGGATATACACTGCTCACTTTCTCTTCCATGGCTAAGACAGAGTCACATATATCACTTGTCCCAAAAAGGACAACTTTTTTCCTGCCCTTCTCTTTTTCATCCTCTTCTTTTTTCCTTTGGGCTTTGAGTTCCAACTGCCTGTCTGGATCCAGCTCTCCTATGTTATCCTGAAATGAGAAAGCATACTAATTAAAAATGCATGTGGCTCACAAAGAGAGACTGACATTGAATCATTTTATTTATGAGTTACCTTCGAAATATAAACTAGTGAGCAACAAGACAGAAGAGAAATTATTACTGGCATTTTAGACCTTATACTCACCAAAAAGATCATGTAAATTATAGTATGGATTCTGTAAAAACATAAGACTTAGATGATTCAGTCTCCCTACCCTGTGTGACAAAATAGCCAAAGCAACAAACATTAAGCCCAAAGGCTCTGCTTCTGCAAAGCATGTCAGCAAATGCTGTTTTAAACATCTGAAGGAATGCCTGAATGAATGAACACCTGAAGGAACGAAATGCTTGAGTGAATAAGAACACCAGCACACACAACTGGTGCGTATTGAGATGATGTCCTCACTACCAGTTAAACGAGAAGCAATCTGTCAAATCAAGCTGCAAGAAAGTTCAGCAGGGATAAGGGAAATTTGTGAAGCTGCTGCACTAGCTGATCTATCCATGCTTATCCCTGAGTGCTGCACTGTGGAACACCTGATACACTGCAAGCATCTGTTGTGTCATTCACTGGGCAACTGATTATTTCTTGTTACCCACTGTGAATTGATTCCTGCTGCAAACATCAAAGCAAGCTTCGTTTGCTGTTAGACAGTGACAGCTACAGAAGAGGTTTGCTGTTACCTCGAGTAATTTCCGAGCGCTTTGCAGGAGATTCAGGCAATACTTGATCCAGCATCTCGCAATTTCAGCTTTCCTCTCTGGCAGGTCGTGCTGGTCCTGCTCCGTTTCGTCTACTGAATGGACGTAAACACACAAAAACTTTCAGAGAACTCCCTCAAATGTTTCAGGCAAAGAATATGATACTTGTACTTAATTAATTTTTCCTCATGGTTAGACAGAAACATGTTGTCCCTGTTGGTTTATATAATAATTCTGTAAACTGTCATTTCTGGTAGAAACCCCTATAGATTAACATGGATTTGTCATTTAAGCATTCTTAGATCATAATGCATGTTCAGAAAGACCTTTCATCTGGAAGGTGTTATACTGGAAATGTTTTCATGTCTCTTTGTAATAAGAGAAAGAAATGGGGGTAATTCATTTTCCGAGATTCAGCTGCCTGCTCAGTAACTGCTTCTGAGGAGGATAAGGGCATTTGTACTGCAATGGGCCCCAGACTTGCTATCAAAAAAGGGAACAAAGTAGGGAAAATTGCCTTTAGTTAATCTAGCTGGTACAAACATGAGACTTATTAGCTCTACAAGTTCTGTGTTTTTCTCCCCACAGTCTCCCCACTACCGTAAGTAGCAGCACTTCTGATGTCTCAAGATAAAATTTTCAAAAACCAAATGGATTTCAAAGAAAACTGCAGAAGGCAGTGAGTTAGTTGAACAGTGAGGGGACATTACTACAGGATGGCAGCAATCCTGTTCACCAAAAAAAAAAAGCGCCAGTTCAGACTCAGATCCACTGCGTTCATTATCTTGTATCAGGGCCAAGCAAGCTGTTCCTAAAGAATTAAGAATTGCTGCTTCTGTAAGAAAAGGCACATTTACTAAATATCTGTATAATTTTATATTCCAATTAACATCATAAAATGAATGTGCTTGAGAGTGGCCAGTGCTGACAGTGCACTGATCTTTCTAATTAGAACTTCTCGCAAGTCCACAGCCCAGCTCTCTGTACCACGAAAAGGAAGGGGAGGGGAGGCAGGATAAACATTTACTCCACCAAAACTAATGGGAAAATCACTACTCCCATTCGGTGCAGGAGGAAAGCAAGATAAAACTCAGTTGATTTGCACTTGCTCACTCTCCACAAGTTAAAGCTCTGTGGACTGGAAGCTTCCAGATGCCCGAGACGGACACAAAAGGCTGTGCTGTAGATAAGCAAAGACTAAGCCTAAAACACTATCATGTAACCACAAGTCTTTAAAAGTGGGGTCAGTTCTCTAAAAGTTTCTTTTACTGATCTTCACACTGAACATCCAAGTTGTTCCTTTGCCCAAACAACAAAGAGGAGAGCTATAACTCCAAAAAGAGCCATTGATGAGGCTGCAGCATCCAGCAACAAAAGGCAATTCAAGTGCCTTCTGGATCTGAGGTTTTAAGAGCTGCAGTTTTCCTCCCTATTTTAAAACTATTCCCAGGAAGCATCTGGTTAGGTTCATTGAATCTCTGATCACTGAGCTAAACTGCATTTTCAGCACACGTACAAGGCCAAATGGACAAACACAGCCACTGCCACTGTTGAATGTGGGTATTGGTTTAAATTTCACTTCTTTTCTGGTACTTTCTGGAGCACCAGCAACAAGCACTTGACGTTTTCTCACCGGGTCTACTCGTAGCCAATCTGGAGCTGTACTACCAGCAGCTTTTCAAAAGCATTCTACGTTATTGTTAATTAAAAAGACTTTCGAAAATTAACACCAGAATAAGTTTTGTGCATGCTGTTAAATTTCAGTTTTACCATTATGTATCAGTGATGCTTCATTCACAACAATTTTACTCCAGACTTCTACGTGAACTTACCGTCCTCAGCAGACGTCACCTGTCCCGCTTGGCTGAAGATGACACTGGCTGCTGCCAGGCAGTGCCGGGCCTCCATAAAGCATTCCTGGGAGAAACAGAACCAGCAGCACTGAGCAGCCCAAGCACTGCTCTCAGCCTGGCCAACCCCCTCAGACCGTGAACATACATGAAATGACAGAACTGAGAGGCTCTGGAGCACATTCCCCTGGCTGCTGGAAGAGAACACACAATTTCTCCCCGGCTATTACTGAGTGCGGTATTTTCTAACCAGCTGTTCTCTCTGTCCCACAGCCACAGCAAGCCTGGCTGTTAGCATTAGCTGTGTACACTGGGAGCATTGTCTCTGCCCTGATCTCCCCACCATCGCTTCCCTGCGGTGAAGGAAGTGATGTCTTGTGGCAAACACCATCACGGGGTGTCACTGGGAACAGCCGGATACACAAGTCAGCACCCTGAGTCAGATCTGGATTCCTTTACCCATATTTGGCAGTGCACTGGTTAAGGATTGGTGCTATCAATGCATCAAAAACACATGGATATTAATAGTTACTATTGAAATTACCATTAACTGGCTCAGGTATGGCAGAAAACTTTTTATGCATCATAGCCCTGAATGTAGAAATTGCTAAATAAATCTGAAGCATTTCCTAACAGTGGATCATTTAGAGTCGAGACGTGTGAAGGCAAATAGCTGCCAACTTACACATTCACTTTAATGTTCACATAGGCTCAGACAAGTCCAAAGCACATGCTAAGGTACAAAGGACAGTAACTCAGGGGAAACATACAGTGTGCCATACCTTGGCCCTCAGATGGTTTTGTTTTTAAACTTTATTGCAAGAGAACAATGTAAAAAGGAGTTTTAAAGTAAATTATGATAACCTTCGAGTTTTACTTACGAACGTCCCATCACACCATTGCTACCACTTCATTAACTACAGAGCTCCTCTCGCATCTACAGCCCTGCTCATTCTCCCCACTGCCATCACACCACCACAGGAAAGCCTCTATGTCCTCCTCAAAAAAACCGAGAGATGCTTCGTGTCAGAAGACAACTTGTGGTTTTACAGGCGCACGTGTTAAATTCAGCATGGAGCCCTGCCTCAAACCCCTGTTTAAAACAACCGTCCTACTTGACAGGTACACTGGTGATACAGTTACAGCAGACAAACACTCCACTGACCTTGGAGAGATAGTACTGTGACAAAGTAGCAGCATTGCGAGCCCATTCCACTGGGTAGTAGCCACAATACTCCAGCTGGCGTTTCAGGGTGGTGTGGCAGTACTGAGCAGCCTTCTCAATCATGTCCAGGTGCTGGTACACTTGTGCCAGGTAATACAGAGTATGTGTGTAGGCTTTTTCAAATCTGGGAAAAACAACAGCCTCTTTAGATTGCTTCCCCCTCCCTCCCTAAATACACCGTTATAATTAAAAAAAAAAATAAAACAAACAAAAACAAACAAAAAAGTAATGTAGGTATGCTGCTCCACACCCACCTTTTGGATCTTTCTTGGTCTGTAAGTTTGTCTTCTTCTGCCATGAAATGTTCACTGGGATCCAGGGGAGGATTTCCATCCTGCAAGGGTACATGACACATTCAGCAAACCACATTGCTTACTCTGCAGCACAGTGCTCCCTCTTCTGGCTGCACATCATTTACCATTTTGCAATCCCAAACTCCAATCCCAGCTTCATTTAACGCACCTACACCTCAGTGCCACATCTGCAGAGCAATTCTACAAAGCTCAGGAGATTCAGAGATACAGAGTTCCACAGAGAACTATAAGGTTTTCAGCTTGTAAAAGTCTTCTGCTTCCATCCTTGAACACACTGCACGCTGCCTGCACCAGAAACACTCTGCCTGGATTCCACAGGACCGTAACTGGGCATCTTTATTTTGTACAATAACAGAACGGGCTTTGAGGCATCAATTTAACCCCAGGCATGTCTTCAAGTGTGTGAAATTCGTTTGCACAGCTGCACTCATCAGTAGCAAGAAAACCTCCTGCAGGAAGTGCTGCAGAGACCACGCCGTGCAGAGCGCTCAGCAGAGCTGCTGGAAACACCACCCGCCGTGAAGGGACTCCAAGCACACACACGCTGCTCACGTACACCAGCGAGACAGCAGGCAGTGCCTCAGTGTGCAGCTTGTCCAGCCCCTTACCGACCCCTCACCTATTTCTAAGCCCAGGAGAAAGTAAGGCAACAGATCAAAAGCAGTTTGGAGGAATACTTTTCGTAAGATAATACAGACTCAGGCAGGAACAGCAGCAAAGGCAGAGAATGCACTCTACAGGGAAGAAAAGATATTGTTATGTTTGAGCTGCTTCTCATCAAAAATCCCTGAATGGATCTGTCTGTTTGCTTTTAACAGAAGCGGTCTATTCATCTTAAAAAATGAAAAAATGCATCTGAAACAGACAGTGACAAGTTAAAGTGTGTTTAACCTACCTGAGGTGTGCAGATTTTTGCATATGATCTTTTTATCTTCAGGTTTTTCTGTTTATACATAATTATTTTTTAAGATGTGAGTTTATAACCCTCCATCTCGTTTTCCTTAGATACAAAGGCTCCCAAACCTTCTAACAAGATTTGGAGAATATTCTGGCAAGACTAGAGCTATTCCTGCCCATAAAGCAACTGAAATGACACAGTAAGCAACACCCTTCCCTCCTTCCTGCACATACAGATTTATCCTCTGGTGTCAAGCATTATGCCCTAACTTATCCTCAGGAAGTATAAGTAAATTCTCCTCCCTAGGTGGACTTCACTAGCCCAAGCTCCTTGCCTTGGTTTTGCATTAGTGGGGGGAAACCACCCTGCCCGATTTTGTAAGCTCAGGAAAACGTCTCAGTCATCAACAGTTTACCAAAGACTCCCTGACAGGAAGGATTCCTGTCTAAAAATGGGAACTGTTAAGGAAAGTATATTCATGTTTTTATAATTTGTGAAAGACAAATGTTGACATGGATGTGTAAATCCTAAGGATCAACCACACTGCAAGGGACTCAAGTCCTCTTTATAAACCATAAAGCAGGTAGACAGGCTCCCCCACACCCTGTGGTTTGGATTTGTTGTGAGAGTTATTAATTCTTTGCAGATTGTCTCAGGTACAGTCAGTATTTTCAGAGAAACATGACATAAGTCCCATAAAGTCACCACAGAAACATTATTTTTCTGTAGTTTCTTTTAAAAGAAAGTCTTTTGGCATAGCTACACAGTGCCTTGAACTGTAAGTGGCAAATAAAAAAATGTTGGGGAAACGCTGTGGAAGTGATCCAGGGTGGGTTTATTGACAGTCACGTATGTATGGCAGCAAAGCCCCAGAAGGAATATTCAGTAGCCACTACTAAGAAAAATTACCAGTTTCAGAAAAGTCCACAGTGAAAATGAGCAATGTTTGGCAGCACTGTTTAACTCACTACATGGCAGTACCAGTCCAATTCCATAATCACTGCAAGTGCCAGAAACTTTCAGAGATGTGAAAGCTGATGGTATTCACACCCGGGGCTGGGTATAAATATCAAAGCTGATCATCAGGAATTCATTAGAGAGAGGGTCTGCAGAGAGATGTAGTGCCTCTACTGAACCAAAGGGCAGATAATAAACTGAGGAATTTTTCACCACAAGTGTTTGGTTTTTTTTCTGGATCCACTTCCTATCGCTGTAGGCCAGCACGGCTGCAAAGGTGGAAACAGAGCAGTAACCACCCAACAAAGACTAACCCATTCTAAGGATCTCCATGGGAATCATCTGTGCTATAAACCAACTTCATGTAAAACCTGGACTGCAATTTCATGCAGCTAAGGTCTGTCCAACCTGTACACTGTCCTGAAACACAGCTACTGCTCCTTCAAGGCCACAAATTTTTTTACCTCACTCAAGAGCTGCCCCTGAGGCAAGTCAGTGTAGAAACAGCTTTGCAAAGAGCTTAAAAATAGCACAAGGGAGTCTTTGTCAGATACACAGCAGAATCCAGCTCAAAAGGTTGTTTAATATGCATGAGAGGGTTAGCTGTTTGTAAGATTGTCCTCTTGGATATGGAACTAAACTACTTGCCTCTACAAAACACTGCACAGTCAGAGCCAACCATGCAAATATTACAGTTTTGCTTCCTCTTCCCACTGAAAGCAGTGGATTGACATTGTACATAATTTCCAAAATAAGATTTAATAATAGTCCTCTTTAAAATCCAGATTCTACCTGGCTTCAGCTTTGGATTATTAAAGGGCTTTCAAAAGGGACCATTGTTTTTGAGCAAAATTATTTTCCACTTTGAAATCGGCAACTAATGCCCTGGTTTGCCTTGTCCTGCTGTACAGGACAACTCCTGTCACTTGCCAAAGGTGCCACAGCAGCCAGGATAAAGGGCAGAAACTCAAGTTCCATTGTATGGTTATTTCAAAGATTACCTGAACTGCAGAGTAAGACCTGCCACAGTGCTAACACAGTACCTCTTTCATGTATTGGTTATACAAGGCTTCTGCAGATTCCAAGTAAGTTTGTGCAGTTTCAATTTCATCCCTTCGAGACCACAGGATACCCAGGTTGTTCTAAAGTAAAAGGAAAAAAAAAACAAAACAGTTATTTTCCCACTGTGTTCCATTTACATTACACAGTTTCTCCAAACAATTCAGCCTTCATCCTTACATATATGTGTGTTCTAAAACAACGCATTTCAAAAAGCAAAAATTGTCCTCATCCATTTCACCGTGAATTGCTCAAAAAAAGGGGTTCTCACACAGCAAACTTCACACACAAAATTCACCTCTCAGACTGTAACTTCCTGTGTTTATTCTGCTGGGAAAGGACTGGTGTGTCCAAACAACAAGCTTTTTCCAAGTACGTTCTGCATCCGATTCGTGCAGCCTTTACATCACATGCATACGTCATAAAAAGAGACAAGACATTAGAAAGGTCTTACCATGACTCCATTGAAAAAGTTAACAGGAAAAAGATGTGTTAGGAATGAATGCTTGTAAATTTTCAACAACGTAAAGAGATGAAAAGTGCCTTTAAGATGCAAAAGCTATTGACTACTGCCTTCAAATTGAAGTCAAAGCAATGTACATAGCAAGTTATTGCATCTGTGAACCCATCTTTTACAAAAACTACCTCTAATTTTATTAATAAGATGGTGTTAATAAAAATCTACATCTGATGTGGTAATTTAGGTCCTAGGCAATGCTGTTACAAAATGCAAGAGGGCTAAAAAAACGTCCCAAACCTTCAAAATAGTTAGAATGTGTAGCTGTATGCCAGCCTAGTGCCCCTTTCAGTTCCATTCATTTTGTTATTTTTATAAGAAAGCACATCACATGTTGTTCACGAACTGAAATACTTCGCCTTAGGCCAAGCAGCGGAACAGACCAAATTCCATTAGACAGAAACTGTGATAACACGATCTTATGAAGAAGCTCAGAAAATCAGAAGCAGGAAACAGGAATGCTCCTTCTTTCAAAATAGCAGTCAGTGCTGCGGCAACACGCCCTGGACTCCCAGGATGTGGAGGAGCCACCGATGGCAATTTGGCACAACAGACTTCATCCTGCTGCTCCCCGAAGGCCCCAAAACAGCAAAGTCCATGCAAACTTTTGCCTAATAGAGACAAGAGCTGCTTTCCAACACACCATTCAGAAGCACAGCGGAATACCCGGCCCTCGGCCACAAGAGCCACCAGGAGCATGTGGGAAGATATTATCTGGTTTTGGCTCCAGCAATCTCTGCCTTACAACGGGTAACAGGGGCACTGATGGACGAGCAGTGTAACCTCACAATTCCAGACAACTCCGCTAATTCACCCAAGCATAAGACAAGCCATGTTTGACTGGCACCTTTTCCACATCAGCACACAATTCCTTGACAGTATCGCAACGTTTGATAAGGGAGCACTACCGAACCTTTTCTAACTGGAGCAACCACTTTTGACAGAGACATCTAAATAATTGCTCTATTTAATTTACAGTCCAGAGACAGATACCTGACTATAGCAGCTGCCCTGACACAGCGGGTCAGCAAAGGCCCTTTTGTGAATCTTCATGTGGCAAGTCTGATATAAGTGTTATTTTCTTCAGAATAAAGAGATGAACATTATTACTTCGAGCCCCAACAAAGCTGTATTTACTCACCCGGAACAAAAGCTATTAGCTTAAAAGAGAACAGGCGAGGGCAAAAAGCAAACAATTTACCATTTCAGGATAGCACATCAATAAAAGCATCTCCCAACTTTACTTTGATGCTAAATGAGTTAAAGAATCATAAGTAAGTTCTGGCTATCCTGAGGTCTTCTACTAATTTATTCCTGCCCAGCTCTTACCAGTTCTGTCTCAGTCTGTCCCGAAGAACACGCAGCTTTGTCAACACCCGATTTCCACTGCGAGAACACACTTTAAATGCCCTACACGCCCAGAGGCACCAGCAGGAGGCTTAAAACAGAAAGCCCCTCCACAGCCAGCCCCTGGGAATGATTTCTCCGGCAGGAACTGACGGCCGTGGCCGCGGTGATGGTGGGTACGCAGGCAGTGCCAGCCAGGACACGGCGGTGCCCCCCCACTCCCCGCGGACACCCCGCGGCCTCCCGCGCCCACCTGGGCCTGGATGTAGAGGGACACGCAGTCCGGGGACAGGCGGTGCGGCTCCAGGAGCTGCGTGCAGCGCTGCAGGTGCTCCTCGCCGGCCGACAGCTCCTCGGTGTCGGTGTGGTTGACGCCCAGCTCGTACTCCAGCACGGCCCGCCGCACGGCCAGCACCCGCGCCTCGCCGCCCTCCTCGGCGGCGCTCAGCAGCTGCTTCACCTCCTGCAGCAGCGCCCGGGCGCTGTACTTGGAGCGGTACGGCTCCGTCTCGGGGTCCTTCAGCGACTCCACGGCCGACAGCGTGCGGGCGGCGCGGAACTTCTCGCACACCGCGGGCCACCCGCCGCCCGCCGCCATCTTCCCGCTCCGGCCCCGCCCCGCCGCCATCCGGCCCCCTCAGCGGGGCCGCCCCATCCCGCCCCGCCGCCATCCGGAGCCCCCTCAGCGAGTCCCCCGTGTCTCGCCCCCTTCGGGGTTCCCCCCCCACACAGTCTCTGTGACAGGCGGTACTGAAGCACCGCTAAGGAAACTGGAGCCCTGGCATCCATGGGATGCTCTGCAGGAACGGTGCTGAGGGGTTGATGTCAGATTTTTCTGAAAAAACTTTTAGAACCAGATTATTCTTAATGCAAGGGCTGCTGAACGGGCGAGGCTTGGTGGCTGTCCGTGCTTGGATGAGTGCTGTTCCACACACTGCCAAGTTTCCAGGCACACTCGCCGCCCTAGGGCAGGGACACCCTTACAGACGGCAGCTGCTTTGCTGGGCAGGAAGAAAAATCTCCCAGCTATCTCAGCAAACATGGTTTTTAGTCATCCTCAAAGACAGGCTGCTTTATCAAGGAATAAAGACATAGAAGAGCATCTAACAGGCTTTTACTGTTTGATAAAATTCCGCTCAGTCCCATGTCTGTACTGGAGGTTAATTGAGTGTTCTGTTAAAGTCCTCGGTTTCCACTCTTGAACCAGCTGTTCCTCTTGAAGTTGCCTTGCCTCCCGTTTCCAAACCTTGAGAACCCTCGTCCCGCCTCCTGGGGATACTCTTCCAGTTCAGGCAACTCCTTTGCCACCGACAGCTGCCAGCGCCTGGTGTCCTTCCACTGTTCCTGAAACAAGACCAATGTAACAAGGCTTTATGTGCCTGCAGGAGTGTCCAAGGTACCTGTATCATTAAAAACAACACTGACCGCACAGGCATTTCCAGACAAATCCCACCCCTGCCAAAATAAGTCATCAGATTCCCCCCGGCAAATACCCACTCCTGTGACAAAGGATAAACCCTCACAAGGGACAAGACAGAGTAAAGTCAACAGAAAACTGGTGGACTCTCAAATTCATTGGAGAGGTCAAAACCCAGAGTAGACAAAGACCACAGGATTTTGTTTGATAAAATCAGGTAATATCATGAAAACAGAAATGAGAAAGAGCTGTGACAGAGTATTTTCTAATGACTGTGCTGTGCTCTTTCTATCACCCTGCTGTCTATGCAATGTCCTTATTAAAACACAAACCTTAACCTCCCAAACCACCCTATATTCAACCCTATATATGGCAGTTGCCAAATTTCAAATTACCAAGTTTAGAGCCGACTCTGGCTACACAAACATACCTGTATGTTACTCAGTTCATCAACAGGGATATCAAAGCACACCCCCTATAAGAGAAAAAACACAAAAGAGCCATGTGCTTTCCAAAGATACATCCAAGGACAGAGACACACAGATCCAGAAAGGCAGCACCTGCCACCACTCATAAATCTAGAAACCAGGAGTGGCAGAAAGCATGGTCTTTTGGGGGACGCTTTTCATAAACTGAAGAAAAAGAGAATTAAACCAGAAAAGCTCAAAACAAAATGCAGATTCAAATGCTCTGTGCTGACAGCAGCGTTGCCTGCTACCAGTTTGTCTTTTGAAAAGTAACACAGGGCTCACATGGCACCACAAGGCACCAAATTTTTACGCCAGTATTTTGGAACTCCTGCCTCCATCAGTGCACCAGCTGGCCATATGTGTACACACACACTCCCCCAACCCTCCTTCCCCAGGCTGGGCCATCTCACCATCTTTCCCTTGAGGAAACGCATTGCAGACACTTTGTTATCCACCTCCTCCCCAAGCTGCTCTTTGAGACCCCTCCAGGCATAGCCCATGGTGTGCATCTCTATGGAACACTTCAACACCATGGTCACAAAGCCCTGCAGGACACACAGAAAAACGTTTCACGAGATTAAACACGGTCAAACAGCCTGTAAACCACTAATGAACTACATAATAACTTGTTATGCAGTATTTTATCCTAAGCAATCAGCTTCCCAAAAGTGAATCAACCAAAAGCCTCCTAAGAAGCTGAAGGCATCCATCTAACCCAGGACTGCCCACTGATATAAAGGCCAATAGCATTTCTGCATTTTAGCCAGAAGAGACACATTTATTCAATTCATAAACTTACTGCTAGGAAACAGGTAACCCCCCCTCCAACTGATATGAGAACCACATTATGTCCAGAACTGTGTCACCACACAATGAAGTGGGCCACGTTCTCCCTAAACACATTAGAAAAAGGAAGGGCTGTACTTTTTCTTTAGTTAAAGAAGTCTTTGTGATCAGGTAATCACACACTGCACTTGAAATATTACAAAAATGTAAAAAGATTCCTGATAAGGGAAAACGACAATAGCACAAACCAATCTGTTTGCTTGTAAAACGCATTAGTTAAACTCTCTTAGAGCATCAGTCTTCTGCCATGTCAATCTCTGGAGAAATCACAAGGAAATTTACTGATTCTCCCAGGAAGAGCCGATTTCAGCTAAGAACAAGCAAAAAAAAATCAGGAGCTTGGGAGTGGCAGCTCTGCAGAAACCCTACTGGAAATGCTTGGAAAGAAGGTGTCACACACGGACTGGACACAAGCAGTTCACACATCCGTTCCTGTTAACCCCGGGGCACTGTCACTCACGGCCGTGGAGTTGAGCAGGGAGCGCTGCTGGATGTAAGCTGCCCCCGAAATATGGGCCAGGGCTGCAGCCAGGGCAGCCACTGCCCCCTTCTCCTCTATGAGCTCTTCAGCAGATTTTCTGAAGTAGTCGACTGCAGAAGCTGGAATGGCCTCCAGCAACCTACATGGTGACAACAAAAGTCGAAGAGGTCAGAAAAGGCCAGTGTGAAGTGCAGTCATGTTTACGGCATCGTAAATTGGTTATTTCTGGGAAAGGCAAACAAAAAAAAAGACAGGAAATAAGAACAGCTACTTCTGTAATGCTCTTTTGGACACCTCCCACCATTTTTCAGTCACAGCGCACCCAACACCATGCCCATCATCTGCTTTGCACTGGTCAAATCAGCACTAATTATTTTAATCTGCTTCAATGCAATTTCGACCAGTGGGGCAGCAAATGTAAACAGAAATGCAAGGAATATAAAAAACACAACCCTTGGGAATAAAACAACACAAAGAAACACAGGACAGAGCTAAAACACCCTCACTACTGCAGAGTAACTCCTTGTTATACCAAGTATTGCTCTTCACACACTGCTACTGTGTCAACGGAGCAGACAAAATCAGTTTCCTCTCATGACAGTAATTCCCTGATCTGGTTTCTGATGATACAAACAAAGGTTAATTTTTGTAAGGACTTAGGGAACGTTATGTTGCATGAAAAGGTCTGTGTTCAGCACACAGAGGTTTACTGATACCATCTTCGGATGTCTACTCACAAAGCAGCTGACTCCAACAACACACGCAAAGCCTGTATGTGTATGCCCACATACAGCTCTGATCCCTTAAAGCTTTGCATTAACAGCATCTAGAGCACCATATTTAGAAGTTTTCTAAGAATAGGTAAATAAACTTACTTTTTGGCATCATTACTTGAAGCTTTAATTACATCTGTAGCAGAGGGAACACCCACACGCTTAAATGTAATCCCCTGAAATCAAGAAAACAAATTAAAGGTATTTTCAGCACTCTACAACTCAATCCTACCTAAGTCACATCACTGAGACCTCTACTTACTGTCTAGAAGATCAACATCCTCTCTACTTAAGTTATTTCTAAAGCTAAAATAAAGCTTTTAAGTTCCTGGCTTTGTTTACCTGAAGCTACTTTCCTCCAATGTACATGCAAACTGTAATGGTCTCTCTCGCGCACTCCCAGCCTGCCTGCTGACATCCACAGAGGACTGCCAGCATGGCAAAACTCCTGAGACACAGGAACAGGCTGATACAAAAGCGTTTACAAACACCAAATAGCAATATTTGAGGCCTACTAGCCTACGGGCCATGAGTCCCCCACTGGGCTCACAAGCAGCCCATTGATACAGAGTCTAAGAGTGGCAGGGTCTTTGTAGGAGCTGAATGATTTCGTTAAGCAGAGGTTTGAGGCAGAACTCACCGCTTTGTGCTCGACTTGTTTCAGAAGATCTTCTTCTCTTCTCTGAAACAAACAAATGCAGATGCCGGTCCGGCCAGCGCGGCCCGTCCGCCCGGAACGGTGGATGTAGGAATCAACATCCTTCAGAAATTCAGATCAACAGGAGAAAAACTAATGTGATTTCAACTGTTGACATTTCAGATTAAATGTAAGCGAAGTTCTAAGTCAGAAGCCTAAAGGAGTGATACATTACACATAAACCACCTAGGTCTGGATATTCTGCCATGCCCAAGTATGCTGCTCAGCTTTAACAAACACTATCGACATACACTTTTAATTTTTTTTAAGTAAAAAGCTCCACTGGAGTTTCAGAAGAAGAAAAAGACAGGAGGAGTGTTTTAGAATTGTAGTGAAACTCAACTACACTCAGAAGGCATTCAGAAAGCTGAAACAATGTCCAAACCTATCTTACAACTTTCCAGAGTAAATAAAACCCAACACTTCTACTTTAATCAAAGCTCAAAATAACAAAGTTTAACTAGGAAATTTTAGGCCTGGCATTTACAGAAAAATCCACTTCATTTGTGAATTGGAACATAATTCTGGTGAAACAGAAAAAAACCCACCATTCTGGCACCACAAAAACTCCCCAACTATTTTAGTTTCCCCTGATGACTTACTTTTGGCGGTGAGCACTGTATAACAAGGTCGACCTCAGGAATATCCAAACCACGGGCAGCTACATTTGTAGCAATCAGAACTTCAAACACACCGGTTCTGAAGCCTTTTAATGTAACTTCTCTCTGTTGCTGTGGAATGTCTCCATGCAAGGACTGGGCATCCTGTCAGTGTAACAAACCATTCACAAAGCATTTAGAGGAGGGAGTCTAGGCCGAAGTATCTAAAGACATTAATTACAAGCCCCAAAACACTGTGCAGAGCAACAGAATATAATTACACGGCTGACACCAAAAGAATATAAAGAAGACCTGCTAAAGCAGAACTCATTAGTGTAAGACAAAGAGATTAGATTTACTGTGAAAGCAGCAGGACCAACAGGCAAACACTGTTGCTGCAAGTTTTTTATGTGGATGGTATGTGACATTTATCTAATACTGGGTAAACCACGTATTCTTTCTCCATAAAACAGTATTTAGTATCTAATGGGATTTTCTCTGACAAATATATAGCACTTTACCCCACACTTAAGAAAAGCAAGCATAGAAGACCTGCTCAATGCACCTGGGTTCTGAACAAACTATTGATGGACCTTCCAAGGGCAACAAGACATTCCATTCTACCATGTTAGTTGGATTTTCTTAATGACTGTTCAAAAACTAAATGCCATTAAGAGATGGGAATCCAGAAAGCACACTGCTGTAGGATGGGATCTGTGGCTACACCAGCTTCTGTTTATTACAACCGTCTCCCGCTCATTCAGCACAAGCTGCACATTTCCTATTGATTGTGTCCTGCACGATTTTAAAGCCAAAGCAATGATTTCATAATCGCAGCCAAGAGGGTCTTTTAACCGCAGAGCTCTACCTTGAGAAACAGCTTTGTAAGTCTTAAAACCACCCACAGAAACAACTTCATCCACACAGTTCAACCTCCTATTTATTCCAGAGCATCCAACCCCTGAACATCCGAACCTCTGCTCCCCATTCAGCACCTGTTTGAGCGAGGCATTCATGGCCAGCTCATTTGCCTCCTTCTTGGTCTCACAGAAGACGATGGTCCGCCCACGGCTGCCACTGTAGACCTGGATGATGTCCCCAAGAACTCCTGCTCTCTGCGAGGAGCGACACTGGATTGCCAAGTGCTGTTTGGGAAGGAAACGGGACCACCCCCTGTGTTAAATCTAAGCCATGCACAGGACAGACCAAAGGAACAAAGAATTTTTTTAATCTTGCAAACACTACTGCCCCCACATAAAAGTTTTGCTTACAGAATCCACGTGTCCATCACGTGAGAAGTCGTTCCACACCCCCATTTGCAAAGTCAGTGCACAACCCATTTCATTGAGGCCACTTGCTCTCAGGACCTGCACTGCTCTGCAGCAGAACCACCCACCTCCACAGTTGTGGCTGTCCTTTGGGTCTTCTTTCCAATCAGGTCAACCTGTTCATACTCATCTTTCATGTACTTCTTTGCTACATCATACACCCACCGCGGACAAGTCGCGGAAAACAGCAGTGTCTGAGGGTTGTTCTCAGAGCCTGGAAGGAAAGGCCATCCATTTCAGACACACACCCTGGCACTTGAGAACTGACAGAAAAGCAGGAGCTGCTCTCAAACAGACAGGTTTCTATGTGCACTAAGTCAGCAACACGAAAACTCAAGAGCAATGAAAATATCTTAAGTACCCTTTAAACAGCAAAGGCAAAGCCTTCAGCCGTCTGTCCCCTTGCCCTTTTCTGAGCACTGATACTAGCATCACACAAAGAATTCAAGCTGGGGGTGCAACAGCAGTTTTTTAAAGTAGCATAACTGTGTTTTCTACATTGTCCCCTCTCCTGACCTCAGAATTTACCTTTTTTATAAGCAAATCCTAAGATTTCTTCCACTTGTTCAGCAAAGCCCATGTCTAACATGTGATCCACTTCATCCAAAACAACATGCTTCACGCTGGAAAGCTCCAGCTTGCTGTTCTGGATGTGGTCTTTGATCCGCCCAGGAGTTCCCACTAGAATGTCAATGCCACTTCTAAGGAGATCAACTGGAAGACAGGAAAACAAGGACACTGTCAGACTGCTAAGAGACAACATGGTAAAAAGTCAGCAGTATACAGCAATGCTTTTTTGCTTCCTTTGAAAGCAATGCCACTTGAGTTCCTGACTGAGGTGAAGGTTTGAGGGGGGAAAATGCAGAGTTTTATTCATGGAACGCATGTGGAGAAAGTCGACTCCAACCCAGAAACAATTCCTTAGAGGTTACTCACGCTGTTCTTTATATGGAGTGCCTCCATAAAAACAAGCAATTGACAGTTTCCTTGTGAGATTCTTGAAGTCTTTGGCTACCTGAGTAGCCAGTTCCCTGGTTGGAACAAGAACCAGCACCTGCAGGGAGTGAAAAAGAGACAAAAATGCAGCTGTGCTTGGCAGAGGGTGTAGGATGAAAAAGGGGTTTACTTCATGTCGAACAGCTTGTACTCCCATTTTTATTCTACTCCTGTTGAAGAGGTGCCCACAGCTTCCCACCATCCCAGCAATATTCCCTGCATCCTGGAGCCTGCCAGGACAGCCTCAGAGGCAACAAGAGGAAGCAAGGCAAAGCAAACTGAGACGTAGGACAGCAATACATTTTTTTCTTAAGTTAAAGCCAGATAAGACACTTCAGTAACATTGCCAAGGGCAATGAAGGTGCAGCTCAGCATTAAGGGGTAAGAACAGTCAATAAACCTGAACTAGTAAGTAGCTATATATCTGCCCTCTCCACCCACCTGCCTTCCTCAGATATCTACCCTTTCCCTCAACGTTTTAAGAACGAACTGACAAAGTGCGGAATTTATCTCTTTAAATCCTTCAGAAAATAAGAATTTAAAATTTACATTGCATTTACAAGTTAATAAAACAGAAGGATGAAGCAGGTGACAAGTCTGCACATTAACAGTTTTGCAGTCTAATGCTACACTGCATTTGCATAGGAATAGGATATCTGATCACTGGCACCCGGTCACCAATTCCATCTCTGTTATTGCATCGGGGGGCGGGGGGGGGAACCCCAAAAGCCTGCAGGTATCACCATGGAATTTATAGTGAGAAACCACCTCAGTGAACTGAGGCAAAAATCCCCAAAGCAATAGTAAAACCGCTTTCAAAGCCTGCAGCCTGCCATGCTCTCAGGTTTTGGTGTCAGCCCTCAGGTGGTAAGTTACTTTGGGTGCACGGCCTCTTCTGCCATCCTGAGGGACACTCTGCAGTTTCTCAGTCAGTGGAAGAGCAAAGGAAAGGGTTTTCCCGGTTCCCGTTCGAGCTTGAGCAATGAGGTCTTTGCCATCATATATGGGCTGGAAGGTCTTCACTTGCACAGGGAACAGGTACTTTACACCTCGAGCTGCAAGATTGAAAGAGGCTTCATTAAAAACTGAACAAACAATTAGAAGCCCTCATAAATAGCCCAGATGTGTAGGGCACATCATGCCAAATCCTGTACACAACAGGACAAGCAACTTAGAAGAAAACCACATATCTGTATTTTATTCCTACTGTAGATCAAAAGGTATTTCACCCCCAAACACAGAGCTGAGTATCCACAATGAAATACAGCCTTCTTTGGGATGTGTGGTGTAAGACGATAGGAGAGAAAAGAAAAAAACCCAACATGTCTTGTCTGATACAGCCCAAAAATTTGTGGTAGCTCAGTTCTTAAGGAGGGGAGTACATAAGGGTGTTTATTTGTTCCAAAACATTCCAAAATTTCAGAGAGATTTCACACAATGGAATTGAAAGAATCCATCCAGGAGAAACTTTTGAGCAAGGACAACGTAAAGGAACATGGATGAATTTTTCTCTGAGGAACAACACTCGCACAGCTTCCCAACACGGAGGACAAGAACCCTACAGCAATTACAAAACTAACTGAGGAGATGAAAGTATGAGAATAATCAGCAACAACCCGTTCACAGGAGGCAAATAGTCTTCGTACACAAGACTCCATTAAGCTTATTTAAGAAGCAATATTGTAGAGAGCAGACACAGAAACAGAAGTAAAGATGTACAGCAAGTGGAATGATGCTGACAAGAAGAGAAACCCTAAAATGTAGATTGAGGAATAATCACTCCACTGAATAAGAAACTCACCTTAGGGCACTTGAAAATGAACAAAACAGAAACTTTTTGCCTGCTAAGAACAGTAGATTTTTTCAGTCTACAGTGACTGCTCATATGCATATTTTTACCACACAATAAATTTAAGACGATTTAGAACAATCTACCCTTGGGGTTCTGCTTATGCAGGTAACAGAGTGCAATTCTGAAAAAGCATTTACAGAAATGTCTTTTGCCACGTTAACTAACCTGTGAGAAGGTTAATAGTGTTTTGGGAGAGAGGGAAATTAGAGAAGGCGCCTTCCTTTGCTTCTTCTGTCAGCTCCTAACAGGATTAAAAAAAGAGAAAAAAGATCTCTTAGCCCTCAGAGATCAGCACAAAACATTCCCTACAGAGGCACTCAAGGAAAGCAATACATTCCCTTTACCACCACAATTTCACCATCTTCCTCCTTTCTGTTTAAAGAAAACCCTTTCGATGTAGGTACCTATGCATAAATGCACAACAAATCAGGAAAGGGAAACTATTTGTTAGAAGTCTTAACTTAGGAGTCCACTGAAACCATTACAAAACTGTTTTTCACAGCAAAACATACCTGGTGTCACAATTCAGCGTGCAAAGCAGGAACTTTTTGGAAGACACCTTGTCAGTACAACATGCAAAGAGCTTTGAACTTTAAACACCAGTAAATACTTAAAGCCCACAGTTTAACTTTTACTTCAAAGATCCATTGTTACACCCAAAGTACAAAAAGCACAAAATCTCTTGATTCTCGTTCCCGCCTTAAATACAAAACTACCCACAGAAAGCCCTACACAGGGCAAGGCAAGCTGCAGTTCCCCCTTGCATGTATCTGCGAGGCCACAGATGAAATCTGAAGAGGGAGAACTCCAGAAACGGCAATTAACAAGGATCACCGTGCCTTCTCCTCACGGGACACCTCGCCAAATACTTCTTCAGAGGTCCTGCCAGCAGAGAAAGCGCCATGACAGCACAAAGCACGTTTCCGACATGGTGACTGTCTGTGCTGCAGGACGCAGAAGAAGCTGCGACACGAAGAGGAGGAGCACATGGGAACTGCTCGCTGACACCCAGCCTCCCGCACTGCTGCTCCAAGCGCTCGGCACCCACCGCGAGGGGGAAAGCACGTGGAGAGCCAGTTCCCACGTGCAGGGGAATGTGCAGCCGAGCCTCACTGAGCGCCGCAGGCTGGGCGGGACACGCGGGATGCTGGGCAGGATGAAGGGCACTCCCGACGTGGGGGACAGCGCAGAGAGCTGCCTAGGACAGCTGCCTCGCGTCCCACAGCCCTCGCACCTCAAATCTCCGCACAGCGCCCACTACGTGTTGTTAAGCCCACTAATTACCGGCAGGATGTTAATTAACCAAGAGCAGGGCTCTGCTGGCAGAGCATCCCTACCTCGGCGTCGCCGTCCTGCTCTGCATCGGCCCCGCTCTGGGCAGCCGGGGCTGTCCCGCTGTCGCTCGCAGCGGAAGAAGATTCCAGCGCATGCTGGGCGATGTCGCTCTCTCCCACCAAACCGCTGCTCTTCTCCTTGGTCTTCTTCGTCTTCTTGGGCACGGGCTGCTCGAGGTCGCCATCCCCCAGCCCGCTCTCCTCGGGCTGCGCCTGCTCGCCCTCGGCCTTACCGCGCCGCTTCGCCTTCCTCTCCGCGGCCTCGTCCTGCCGCGGGAAAGCCGCCGTCACCCGGAGGAACCCGCTCCCTGCGGTCCCGCCCGCGCCGAGCCGGCACCGCGTCCCCCCGGACCCCGCGCGAAATGGCCGCCCCCGCGGCCGCACGTGGCGCTCCCACCTTGGCCTTCCTGCGGCGGCCGCGGCGCGGCGGCTCGGCGGCGGCGGGCGCCTGCGGCTCGGCGGGGCTGTGCTCGGGCTCGGCGGCGGGCATGGCTGGCGGCTGCT
>JAYRBT010000178.1:1462699-1475170 GCA_036023395.1 Myiotriccus ornatus | reverse complement strand
CGCCCAGCAGCGCTGCCCGCCGGCGCCGCCGCCGCCCGCGCCGCCGGGAGCCCGAGCCGCGCCGCCCGGCCCCACACGGCCCCCATGCAGCCGCCGCACCGCCCCTTCCGCCGCGCCCGCCCCTTCCGCACGCCCAGCCGCCACCACGGCGCCCTCACGGGGCGCCCTCACGGATCTCGAGTCACGGTACGCGCTCACGGATCTGCCCTCGCAGTACACCCCCATGGGACCTCCCTCACGGATCTCCCCTCACGATACACCCCCATGGGACCTCCCTCACGGATCTGCCCTCACGATACACCCCCATGGGACCTCCCTCACGGATCTGCCCTCACGGTACCCGCCCATGGGACCTCCCTCACGGATCTCCCCTCACGGTACACCCCCACGGGACCTCCCTCACGGATCTGCCCTCAGGGTACCCGGCCATGGAGTTCCCCTCACGGACCCCCGCGGGCTGCCCACAAAACCGCGTTGTCTCCCCGGTGTGCCACAAGCCCGTACTGACACACACTGACTCTTGTGTTTCACAGCTGCCCAAGCCCGGGTGCTCCGTGGTATATTCCGCAAGTCGAGAACCACCACCGGGCTTTCCGCGCCATTATTAACACACAGAAATGCAGTCAGTAACTTTACAAGTACTGCCTCTCTCTATAAGAACCACTGTAAGAAGTGGTTAGTAATTTCCACACCACTAACGTAGTACCAGCCAAGTTCTCCACATGCTCAGGGGAAGGCTCTTTAACTGGGCAGGGTCTTTTTGTCCTGTGGGCATGAATTTTAGTATTATAATGAACATAATTCAGCTATAGGGTACATGGACCTTGAGTATTCTGCCAAGTTAAGCAATGTACACATAGACATATATCAACACCTTCATTTACAACATCCCTAAAGCTTGTTAGTTCCAGGATGTCCTTGAATAAGGGATGCTAACTGCTATCTGTTCCACTGATTAGGTCTCTTTTTTTTTTTTGCTGGATGTACAAAGATATCAAAGAACATCCTGACTTAGACAATCTCGCCATATTCCACATTTTGCAACACCCGCACAGGGACATCTCATGGATCTCTCTTACAGGGAGGAGGTTCCCCCTCACGCTTTGGAATCTGTCTTTCCTGTCCACAGTTGTGTAAGCAGTCACAATTTGGGACAGAAACTAAAAAAAATTAGTTTTAGGGAAAGAAGAGCTTCATTCTGATTCCACAAAAGGAAAAAAAAAGGATTCATCTTCAAGGGGCTCTTGCAGCCATGCTCCCAAATCCAGCACCTACCTGCATCTCCATCTGCAAAACAACACTTCAAATATGCAACAGAATATGAAGTTGTAAAATAATATTTAATTTTATCAGAAAATGTACAGGTTTGAGCAGCAGTTAAGATCTATATATTATACAGTGAACCAGGCTACAGTTTTGAACGCAATAGACATATTCTGGAAAAATTCAAATAGCAATATGAGAAACAGTATGAGAAACAAAGGAAACATATTTCTTTTTCTTGTGGGTTTTTTTTGAGGGATTTTTGTTTTGGGGTTCTTTTTTAAATGAACAGAATCTTATTTATGAACAAAGTAGTACTGACAAAAAAAAAAGTATTTTAATGAAATATTTTCCCCGATGGTACAAACACACAGAAACAGCCTAGTGTAATATAATATATAAAATACTTCAGTCCTGTTTTTTTTCTGGATTGTTGAAGTTAATGTTCAAATGCTCTGCTGAAGCTTCGTTTCTGGCCTCTGCCCCTGAATCTGTTTCTACCCGAGCCACCACGCCGCCCATTCCTGGAGCTTGAGAAGCTTCGGCCATTTCCTCCTCCCCCTCCTCCTCCTCCTCCTCGTAAGGATTCCACTAACTCCGGTAATTCAGTCGCCACGCACAAACGCCAGTGTTTTGAATCTTCCCATTTTGCCTATCGAAATAAAGTCGGACACAGCAAGTTAAATTCCAGGAATGCCAACACAGGGCATGTAATTATTGTTGGGTTTCCTCAATTGAAAAGGTAAAATTCCGAGCCAATATAATGGATTCAAGCTTCTAACTGAAGTGGCCAATACTTGGTTTCAAAATTTTAATCTTTCAATTGTTAAGAACACCACTATAATTATTACTGATTACAAATCCACAGTGTCCCCTCAGTTCCCCTCTAATCCAGAGCCAAGCACAGGCCATGAGGGTCTAGAGATGCACTAACGGAGAAACACCTGAAGCAAAGACAGGAAAGGAAGTCTAGGGAGTTTCGGCATGGGAATACTAATTCTGCCAAGCAAAAACCTGGAATTTACTTTTCTGTGGAGAAAATTCTGGGTAAAAATGCAGGCAGGGAACAGAAAAAAAGGGGGCAAAGCTTGCTGCTAATGAATCTAGTAGCAGTGACAAAGGGTGGCGTTTTCACACCGCCTCTTTAATCAGTGCAAAAGTTTCAAGCCACAGGGGAATGCCTTAGAAAAGACATTTAGGAAAAAAAACCACTGTATGCTTGCTCTGTTCTTCAATTCCTTCAAGCCATCCCTTCTGCCACTAATGAAGGCAGGACACAGGTGACATTATGTTTTCAGTCTAACCCAGTCTCATCTACAGTCTGCTGTACCCACAAATTGCAATGAATGTACCTCTATTTCTTTTCGGTCTGCTGCAGGAACGTCAAAGCACACGCCCTAAAAAGAAAGAATAATTTTAATGGATACAAGTCAAGCCTTTTAAAATGACTGCAACTAAAAACCACAGAGCCTACAAATCTACACCTGACAGCTAGGCACTATCAGAACTGCCTGTCCTAAGAAGTCCTGTTCTGCTTTATCATTTAGTTAGCACACACCTCATACCTTTTACCTGTCTTGCTCTCCCCACACCCATGCATTATCCTACCTCCATAGCACGGCAGCACCCCAGGTCCTAATAAAACACACTGAGGCCCAGCAGTCCTGTCCTTACCAACACTGCCTGGAACACGGGAAAAACAACAAATACCTCCCCTAACCATTGCTGAGAAAGGCCTGCAACCAGCAGAGCCCAGTATCAGAGACACAAACCAAACACTTACCATTTTTCCCTTGAGGAAACACATTCTGTTCACCTTCCGATCGACATCGTCACCCAGCACTTCTCGCAGCCTTCGCCACGCGTAGCTCATGTTGCTTATTTCTTCAGAGCAGCGTAGGATCATTGTAACAAAGCCCTGAAAAGAAACGGGGCGTGTTCCATTCCGTCAGAGGAATCGGCTTCAGCACAACTATCACACATCAGAGGCCTGAGGATTCAGATTCATTAACTGCAGCTCCAAATAGATGCAGTTACAGGGACGTATCTCTACAGCCGCTATACTGTCGCATTACCAAAATCAGTAGTTCCCAGAGGCCCAAGCCAAGTGCTCAAAAAATCTGGGGAGACCATAATTCTCTCTTTAGGCAACACAGAGGTGTGTTGTTTTTCTGCAAGTCCAAGGCAGATATTAAGCCATACACCCTTCCTTACCGCATCCGAGTTCAGCAGCGAGCGCTGCTCGATGGAAGTAGCGCCTGAAATATGGGCCAGAGCTGCAGCCAGAGCATTAACTGGTCCCTTTTCTTTTATCAGCAACTGAGCAGATTCTCTGAAATACTCAATAGCTGTCTGAGGAACGGAATCCAGGCACCTAAGTAATTAAAGCAAAAAAAAAATATAAAACTTATACACTAATATTTACTGAGCTCTGGAAGATAAGAAAAACCATAGTCCAAGACTTTAAAAGTGATCAGGAAGTTCAGAGAGACAGCAAAGAGCAACCCAAACAGCCCTTCTGAACGAGGAAGGCAGGAAGATACAGCAGGACTCGAGTTCCCAAACACACCTCATGGCATCTTTGCTGGAAGCCTTTATTATGTCTGTTGCAGTAGGAACACCAACGCGCTTGAACGTAATGCCCTGAAATTTAAAAGGCAAAAAACCACAAATTAAAATTGCAGACCATAACTAAGTCACTTCTAAAGAAGCAGTATTGAACTCCAACAAAACAAGCATTCAAGCCTATCCTTTTTCTTCTTATTTTCACCTTTTAACTCCCAGTTTTTCCTAGTGAAAAATGCAAGGTTAAGCTTACAGGTAAACAGGTAACACTTAAAAAGGCTTTTATATACCAGGTCAGTTTAAATGATTCACTGACTTTAAACTGAAATAAACAGAGACCATTTTGGCAGAGTGCTGGGGAAAATAAAGTCCTACAAATTCTAAATTATTACTTTTAGTCTGATTGATTTGGATTTAATACAAGTTACAGAGTCCCAGTCTAAATGTGAGTCTGAGTTTTAAGTGCCAACAATAAACAATCTCATAACAACTGAACACTTAACTGGCAAGAGAACTTCCATATGGAATAGTGCACAAAGTGCAAAAATGCAAGTAACACTTGCCAGTAAAGCTGCACATATGCACATCACTGATCAGATCACAACCAGGGTGAACACTACGCTCTAAGTCCTGTGAGCTTTTTCTCACTTCCACAGGGACAACCTCGCAGGCATTTGCAGAAAAGGCGTGGGCATGAGAATGTGCAGAGCTCTCCCTGCTCCACAGCAGCTGACAGTGCACCCACACTCCCCAAGGTACCCGAACCTCCACCGGGTGCCTCCGGAGCTGCATTTGTAACTGAGCTATTGCACAAAACATTACACTTGAACACGCCACCCTTAACACATCCGAGTGCTCGCAGACAGAAGGAAACTGTACTGTACCGCTTTTTGTTCCACGTGTCTCAGCTGATACTCTTCCTTTCGCTGGTAAAAACAGATGCAGATCCCCGTGCGACCAGCTCGACCCGTGCGCCCAGAGCGATGGATGTAGGACTCCACATCCTTCAGAACAGACAGCCCTGTGAGTTACCTAATTCACTCTCATTTCATCAACTCATTGCACCCACCCAACTTGTAGAAGCTATTGGAGTTAAGCCTGAACAATGCACAGTAACTGGATTAGAGAATTAAATTAAAAAACACTGTTTTGCTAAATGTCAAGCGAATATGCTTTCCCACAATCCCCTAAAAAGCATGGTTTGAAAGCCAGACCCATGAGCATGGATCAACCAGGGTTTGTTTGTGCATCACCACACACTTGGCATGCGTGTACCTCTACAACCATCCCACTCCCCCTCCTGCACATCACAGTGAGCGTGGTTACTGTAATATTAATAGCAAAGCCACTGAAACATTGTTTCTTTTAAACACTTAATTTAAGCCAATGTTCTCACTGTTGGGGTCCCTTCCTCATATACCCCCCTACTTAGTGAATCACCCTTCCCGCTGCTCCCAGACATCTAATCACCACACCCGGCCTTGAAAGGGAGAGGCTTTGAACAGCCTCCTAAGAAGAAATTTTAAGGAGACCATCTTTAACTATGCTAGGGACTGACAGACTCCCAAAAATTCCTGTAAGAAACTACTTCTACCAACCACATTTCTCACCCTTACATGCAATGCTGATAAACTGTGTGGGCAATACCATCACCTGACAGCATGAACTACTTGATAACGGGATTACAAATTATGACAAGACACCCAACATAACAGTCTCCTACCTTTGGTGGTGAGCTTTGTACAACCAGGTCAACTTCTGGGATATCTAAACCACGGGCAGCTACATTGGTTGCAACCAGAACTTTAAATGAACCGTTTCTAAAACCTTTCAGTGTGATCTCTCTTTGCTTCTGAGGAATGTCACCATGCAATGACTGGCAATCCTGAAAAACAGCATTATTTTAGAACTGTACCACAATCCAAGACAGTGCTCCATTTTATGGTCAGTTTTGGATACAACACCTTGGTATTTGAAAAGTACTGTATGGCGAGATACAGAAGAAACTGAATTAGCAGAGTTGATATTTTAGGAGTCTGACAATATTTACTCAGTAATTCTTATTCACATACCTCAAAGGCCTTTAACAACAGCAGGAAAACAGAACTGCAGTGTGTGCTTATCTCCACATCTAATTACTATGACATAGGTAACTATGCCCTAACTTGCCATCCACACCACCTGTGCAAGGCTTGGCTGCTTCAAAATAGTAACTTATAATTTTTGTTTAATGTCAGTGAGAAAGATGAAAATCCTACTGACCACTGCAAAAGCCTGCCTCATCCACTCTGAAACTCTCTTTAAAACCTACTCAGCATAAATCTGCTGTCAACATAGGGTTGATACAACTTGACAGGTCTGTTACTTAACACAGATGATGAAATA
Organism: Myiotriccus ornatus; assembly: GCA_036023395.1. Classification (NCBI taxonomy): domain Eukaryota; kingdom Metazoa; phylum Chordata; class Aves; order Passeriformes; family Tyrannidae; genus Myiotriccus; species Myiotriccus ornatus. The sequence continues at coordinate 1,468,957 of JAYRBT010000178.1, read as the reverse complement.
CCTGTTTGATGGAAGCATTCAGAGCCAGTTCATTTGCTTCCTTTTTGGTCTCACAGAACACAATGGTCCTCCCGTGGCTGCCACTGTAGACCTGGATGACATCCCCAATAACTGCAGCTCTCTGAGACCAGTGACACTCTATTGCCAAATGCTGTGGAGAGGAATTCCAGTGCTTAGCTTACATAAAAACGTAAAATTCTTTTAAAATACATTTGAAACTGTAAAATACAGAAATGGTAAAGAGTTACAGTTTCCTGATGGGGAAACGTGCTAACTCACATTCCTGGAAAGTGCAAAATCCATAGGGCTCTTATGTCCACCACAACTAGTCTAATGGTCAGCCAAATAACTACAGTAAGAGGAAATCAGGCTTCTAGCACATATGGATAGTATTCCTTGCTATGGAATTTACTGCACAGCCAGCAAGGGCCTACTGAGCTGAGGCACTACAGAAAGTTTGAAAAAAAATCTCCTGTCTAGAGAATGGCTCAAATCAACTGTGATGTCCACAGTGATTTAGAAGAGCCAGGCTGATGTGTGTGCCTTTTGCCTCCCACTTGGATAAATCCAGACACCAAATCCTCATTGCACCTGAGATGTGTATATGGTTACCAGATGCTGGGAGAAGAGAGGCAGATCCTAAACCCAGAAACAGCCTGACTAGGCTGTGATGTGCTTTGTGCTTAAAAACACATTCTCAGAACAACTTCCAACATCATTCTGATATTGCACCTTAGAATGGGGTGACCTTTTGTAGCATAAAAAATCAGGGGGAAAGCCTGAAAACATTCCACATTATACAGATTACTCACTTCTACTGTTGTAGCAGCCTTTTGAGTTCTTTTCCCAATAAGGTCAATCTGTTCATATCTAGACTTCATGTATTTCTTGGCCACATCGTACACCCAGTGTGGGCAAGTAGCAGAAAACAGCAGCGTCTGGGGATTGTCTTCAGAGTCTTAAAAAGAAACCAGAACAATGTTTCACAAACTTCAAACGTTTCATCTCACAGATGGACACAAGTTGATTACAGGGGGGATTAAAAACACAAGTTTAAATGTCAGTACATAAAATAAAGAAGGCAGTTCAGCTTTTTTTAAATTCACACATTACTGACATCTGGAGAAAAAATACTCTAGGAAGTCCAAATATTTTAAAGATTAGGAAAAAGTGACTATGACCAAAAAATCCAGTCTGTTTCAAGCAGTGCAAAAGGTGGAAAGCTAATTCCTTTTAATTCGAAGAAGTCCAAGCACAGCTTAAAAAACAGATGTCAAAGACAGTTATCTACAGGGCCCAGGTACTGGACTTTAAGCTTTGCAAAGATCCTGTGAATGATTCCCACTTTCATATTACTTCCTCATGAACTGCATTAACAACACATAATATTCAATCACTTTTAAACAAAGCCACCTTGCCACTTTCACAAAACTATACCCGAATTTTAGCAAACTAAGTTATTACTAACATTTCCCGGTAGTTGTTTAAATATTGAGATTACCCTTCTTGTATGCAACTCGTAAAATGTCTTCCACTTGCTCAGCAAACCCCATGTCCAGCATCTGGTCAACTTCATCAAGCACAACGTGTTTCACCTTGGTAAGGTCCAGTTTGCCATTCTGAAGATGGTCTTTGATACGACCGGGTGTCCCAACCAAAATGTCAATGCCACTTCTCATGAGATCAACTGGTAAACAGGAAAGAGGAGAGGAGCCAGCAGTGAACCTCTGTACATTAGTAACACCTTCTTAAACCATTCCTAGGTGCTCTCCTTACAAATATGAGAACAAAGGAACAGGAGGAGAAAATCTGGCAAGAAAAGCTAAGGCAGAAAATCTACTACTCTTCCTGAATGAAAAAAAAATCACTTACCTTCCCTCTCCCCGTTTTTTAAAGAGTAGCAAACAATGACCTTCTTTTAATATTCTTTAGAAATAGTTTACTCTTCTCACATGGTCTACCTTAATTGGAAACTTTTAAGAAATTTACTTATTTAACTATCCGGGTTACTGAACTCAGCTGTTCCTGAGGTTCTGCAGTGGAAAAAAAATTCATCCCTAACATCCCAAGATATAACATGAGGAAAGAGCTTATTCTCATTCCTTGTTTACAACCACCAAGATGGTAAATTATGCTGTCACAACAACTCCTTCTCCACTTTACAAATCCTCTAGATATCCCTTATCACATGACAAACCACATACCCACTGACAGCTCTAAGACCAAACTTTTTTTTAAAGAAAATGTGTTTCCAAGACTCTAAACCCAGATTACACACACAGTATAATCTCTTCCACTTTAATTTAGGGTACGTGAGCAGATAAGCAACCCCAAGAATATAACTGATAGCCAGAGCTATTTACCTCCATAAGATACACTTTAGACTACTGAATTCCCCATTAATAGTCTCCAACTCTTGAGCTAAAAGTGAGTGTTAGGAAAGACCCAAATGCATTTCCTAAATATATCAGTCGATCAACATTTCAGTTATTTGTCCAAAGTGTCACTTACTTTGTCCATTATATGGAGTTCCTCCATAAAAACAAGCTACTGTCAGCTTCCTTGTGATGTCCTTGAAATCTTTGGCAACCTGATTTGCCAGCTCTCTTGTTGGACAAAGAACTAGAACCTACACAGAAGACAGACAAGCAGATGGTCTCTCAGCATGGCTTCTGCCAAGAAACCACTAGAGTTCTAATCATCCATTGAGACACGACCATTTACAAAATTAAAATAAAAAAATCTGGTTTAAATAGTCATCTAAGGAAAGGTTGGAGAAACACGCTGCTTGAGCCTCATGTAACATCGTTAAACTCTTTCAAAACATACTCATTTGGGTTGGGCTAACTTCTTATTAAATGGGGTAAGAGATACTTAAACCTTATTTAACTTTAGCTCCTGAACAGATCAGCTACAAGTCTCCCTGTACAAGCCCATCTGCCGTTTGAGTACGAGACTGAGGGATCTGGGTAATACAAGGCTTTTCCACCTGCTCAGTAATGCCCCACAGTCCTGTGAGAAAGTGTAAGGAAGAGCCAGCAGCTGTCCCTCAGCTTCCCTGTGACTCAGGGAATCCTCTTCAGTCTGCAGAGCTGTGTTCAGTGCTAAAACACATCCCTGCAGAAGCACCCAAGGAATCCTCCTCTCTCCAGAACACAGGCTTCGCTGCAGGCATGTACCTAATTCAGTGTAACGTGCTGCTCTCAAAGCTGGCATCAGTGGCTTCACAAAAGGAACCTTAAAATCCTTATCCTGGTATTTTTTCAGCATTCAAACCCATTACCAAAAAAGCAAGTAGTAGTGTACTATGGTAGAGTGAGGCCTGAAATCTTTTTTAAGGTTCCCTCAAAGCAAGCTTTCCTTTTTCCAAAGGACTGCCAAATCTAGGGACAGCATTTTCAGCCAGCCATGATTGGCAGGTGCATCTAAAACTGCTAGTACTAGATTTGGAATGCACTTCAGGCAATCTATGAGAAGGGTGACAAGATAAAATAAACTGACAGTAATTATTAATGAGGACACCATGAGCCTTGGCCTGCCTAGTTTTGGAAGCATCGTAAGAGTTCAGAGAAAAACCACATGTGGTTTTTAAACCACACTGGCAGAATGCACACAGATCATAACGAATCTGCGTTCTCTGGAGCAGAAGCTTCAACATTTGGTGGTGGTCCTTGTGAAAACTAAGTCTGTTTTTAAAACCACCCACTATTTACACGTTTTTAAAAAAAAGCCTGTTTAAGTAGACAGCTTTCATCAAGCTGTCAAGTTACCATTAGTAACTAATCTATTCCTAATTTGGGAGAGAAACAAGCACCCAGTAACCCGTGGCCCTGTAGGGTGACTGAACAAAACTACAGAGGAACACGTGGCACACCTGTGATTTCGGTCTCCCTGTGGCAGAACAAGGAACTGACAAGTGGGCAGAGCTGTCGTGCTCTGCACAGGGCACAGGCAAAGCCCAACGAACACAGATTTCAAACAACCTTTAATGTGGGTTGGTTTATCCCTGCACAAACCTGAAGAACTTCCCCAGTGGGTTAAAATCTGAATCACTGGGACGCAGCACAAAGCAAACTGAGCATTCTACTTAGGCATAGTTACCTTTGGTGGACGGCCTCGTCTTCTTTCCTGGGACTCTCCCTGAAGCTTTTCAATTAAGGGAATGGCAAAAGAGAATGTTTTCCCCGTTCCAGTTCGTGCCTGAGCAATGACATCTTTGCCAGAATACACTGGGTTGAAGGTCTTCACTTGCACGGGAAACAGGTACGTCACTCCTCGAGCTGTGACAATTCCAAGGGATTTCCTTAATATGATCACTTTACAGGTGTTCTTTCATACTCTTCAGTAGAAGTTATTCCAATCAGAATTTCCATCAACTCCACACTAAATCAGGATTACATCATCACCTCCACTGATTTATTCATCACAGGAGTCATCTGCAAAGAGTGCCCTGAGTCTGTCCATTTTATTCTCCTACTTTGTATCACACCACACACAGTACCAGCTGGGACAGATGAAATTATCAGCCTTTATGGGAGACTTTGAGTACTGTGCCTTAATTTTTGTAATACTCCCCAGCTATCTATGGAAGTCTCTTTATTCCAAATAATACATATCTCAAAACCCCTTCTATTCTTAATTCATACTAAGTCACGTACAACCTACTGTCAAAGATACTAAATATAACTGGTTTTCTTTTATTCACACCAAAATGACCTCTAATTGAAAAATTCTCACACATCACTAAGATTTTTTTTTTTTCCTTAGCTTATGGCATTTAGAATTCTACTGTAAAGGCCGAGCTGGGCAACATTGCAAACAGGAAAGTCTGAGTTCCAAGGTGTATGAAGAGCAGGCAATCCCTGTCTCCTGCACAGCCCCCCTGCTTGCATATGCAGGAGCAGAGCACACCTCAGAGCTCACTGATCCAGTACGTTAGGCACAGAAACACATGACAGAGATCACTGAGGGCTTTTTTTTTACCTTGAAGAAGCTGGACAGTTTCTTTGGAAATAGAAAAATTGGAGAAAGCCCCCTCTTTCTGTTCGCCAGTCAGCTCCTGTTGGGTAAAGAGTAATTCGGGTAAGATTCCATATGAATATCATGTGGCTCTCAGTAAATCCAAGGTAGCAGCACAGGCACTGGTGTCACAAACTTCAGTGACAGCACCACAGCTAAAGGGCCTTCTTTGGTTTACCCTCATATCTAAGTTGGACAAAGTTAGCAGGCGATCTGTAAGTGAAGACTGTTTCATATCTAACAGCACAGTAAATGCAAAACACCCAAACCAAAACTCTGAAAACTCTGAATTAGAACGGCAGAATATCCGTAGTTGGAAGGCACCCACAAGGATCACCTAGTGCAACTCCTGGCTCTGCACAGGACACCCCAACGCTCATACCTAACGATGCTGAATCATATCAAAGCTCCGTCTCACTGCAACCTGTCTGTCTGCCAAAGCTAACAGACTGCTGAAGTGAGGAAAAACTGGTGCACTGATCTGGAACTTCAGGATTTCCTTCACTCAAAATTTTTGCAAATAATCAACAGAATGGACAATTCAACAGGCTTCAAACCCTGAAAATTTACAGCACTTTCCACTGATTCGGGGAGGGAGGGGGGAAGGACAACCCATTTTAAACTTGGCCTTGTTGCAAGACAGAAGTTGAAAGCTGCACACACCACTGAACTAAACCCAGTCGCTAGCTTTACCTGCTCCTGCTCACTCTCGCTCTCGCTGTCACTTGACGTCTCACTGGAACTGCTCTGCCGGCTCCTGCGGGAGGATTTGCTGCTTACGGAAGACAATTTCGGTTTCTCCAGGCTTTCTTCTCTCGCGTGACCGTTCTGTTTACTGACACCCTTCGACTTCTTGACTTTCGGGGTATAAACCTCCTCATCCGATTCCTCGCTTTCATCTGTCGGAGCCTTCCCGCTCTGGAACTTGTCCCGGCGTTTAGATTTCTTCTCTTTCTTCTCCTTCTGGCAAGGCACAGAGCAAACGAAAACACACGCTCGTGGACCCAAGGACAGGGAACAGGGCGGAGGGCGCGGAACAGTTAAACCCTGGAGCGCACGCTCTCGTTACCGCCGGGGGGGGAACAGCTACAGGGCAACAGCCCCCGCCCGCCGCCGAGCACAGGCGCGTTCCCCCGCCAGGCGCCCGGGCCTCCGCTCTGCGCGCTCCCGCCGGGCCCACCACGTGCGGCGGGGCCGCGGCCTGGCCCGCCCGCGCACGTGGCCGCCCGGCCCCGGCCC
>JAYRBT010000178.1:1415467-1462627 GCA_036023395.1 Myiotriccus ornatus | reverse complement strand
CGGGCCCGCCGGGCACCGGCCGCAGCTCGCGGGCGCGGCCGGGCCGCTCGCGGAGCCCTTCCCGGTACCTTGTGCCGCCGGCGGCCGCTCTCCAGGGCCGCCTCGGAGTCCATGGGGCAGTCGGAGCCCGAGTCGGCCCCGCTGCCGCTGCCGCACCGCGTGGCCTCGGGCATCGCCGCCGCTCCGCCACGCCGCGCTCCGCGCCCGCCGCGCCGCACGCCCCGAGCGGCCGCCGCGCACACAGCCAATCGCCGGCCGATCCGGCGGCGCGGAGGCGGGGCCTCGCCGCCCGGCAGCCAATCGCCCGCGGCCTCCGCCGCCGGACCACAACTCCCGGCGTGCCCCGGGGGCCAACGGGCGGACTCCAACCCCCGGCGGCCCCCGCGCGGCCCGAGGGCGCGGCCGCCATGACGGGCCGCCGTGAGGGCTCGGCCGGCTCCTCCCCTGGCCCCAGCGCCGCCGCCGCCCGACGGGACCCGCCCGCAGCCACGGCTCCGCCAGCGGCACAGCCCCTGACTCTCGGTGCCCGTAGCCACCGCAGGCACGTGTTCGGGAGCGAAAACCCTAACGCAGGGAACGGCAGAACGACCACAATGCCTCTAAGACTCAAAAGGACCACGCGCCTGTGGTGATCAGCAGCACGAGCCCAGCACAGCCCGGTGGTACCTCCAGGGAAAGATCGGGTTTAAGAAATCAAAATGAGTCTTACGAAGCTGTGGAGGGATCCTGCCGGCCGCCAGGGCGTCGATTCCTTAAGGAAAGAGGGTTTCAGGAGCAGAGTGGGGCTTCTCCCAAAGCAATGCCACTGAGCTGCCCTGGTGTGTCCTGCACCGGCACGTTTTCATTTCCAGAGACCAAATCTAGAGGCCAGATACAAACACACCGAGTAGATCGAGGAGCACGGCTGAGAGCGCTGCAGGACGAAGTGAAAGAACCCTGGGATTGCAGGAATTTTTGTAGTGACCAGGTGCGTGTGTAGATTGTTTGCTTTGCTTCCCGGCAGGGAAGATGCAGTGTGCTCTCATTCCTGTGCCACAAGTAGGAAACCCTTTCCAGAATTATAGTGTAAAACAGCCCTGTCCAACTCCAGTTCCTATTAGAGCAACACAAACCCTTTCCAGGTCAGTGGTGTGGTCTGAACGAAGGATGCCAGTTCTCATGTTTATTATCACAGGGACACAGAATAATTAAAGATGAGTGCAAGCGAAATACACATGAGCTCTCCAAATACTACGGTCAAAAGTCTGAACTAACAGCTTTGATTTAGAGACTGATGTGACTGACTGCATTTACAGGACGGTTACCTTGTTACAAAAGAAAACTTTACAAAGCTCATTAAAAAAGAACCAAGTATTCATGACCAGGGTTAGATGTAGCGAGGAATTTTGTTGCAATTGTCCTTCCACTTGTCCTTCCACTTGTCCTCCTCACCTTATTATTTATGCTTTTGGAATTTGGCAGGAAGCTTCATCTTCTTTTCAGTCCATCTAAAATAATAGAATTATTAGAGGTCAGACTTCACATTCCAGGAAGTGAGTTTGCCTAGCTTCTGGTGCCACGGATGGCATCACTACAAACAGTCAAAATCACCCTCTGAAATATAGTTTGCTAAAGATTTCAAGTTTTACTCATGCATTACTCATGTCCAAGTAACACACAAGGATGTGTTTGAAAGAGTGCACAGCCAAAAGCTGCTTCAGGGAAAATTTAAAAAAAAAAAAAAAAAAAAAAAGCAGAATTTCCTTAGAAACTGTGATTTGTTTCTTCAAATTTTGGCTTCTCGAGGTGACAGTACACATCTGATGCAGACTCAAATGGTTTAAATAAATACCAGTCATTAGGGATATTAAGAATAGGTGTCGCTGTTAAAGGATGGATGTTATTTTTGCCCTCATCATGTTCTAGCCAATTTAGTTAACAGTTTTGTAGGCCTTCTCCACGTACAGCTCTGTAAAAAATTGTTTCATACCAACTTGCTTTCCATTAAGGGATATTTCAAGCACAGTTACAGGCAAAATGTACACTGAAAGGAAGCCAAAGCTTGTAGGTCAGGCAGTGTACACATTCTTCTGTCGATTGTGAGCGAGTCAGATGGTGTTTTCTATTTTAACTTTGGGTCAGACACCTTTATACAGCACCTTTTATTCTTCTCTACAGCTGCAGAAACTGCAACAGTATCTGTAATGTCATATGGCAACACCTCTGTGAGCTGAACCTGCCTTCTGGCAGGAGTTTATCAAACGCTGTGTTTAACACCAAGTTTATCAAACACTGTTTCTTAACGTCTCTGCCCTCGGCCATCTCCACCTGCAAGGCAGAACTCATGCTGTTTTCTTGCCTCGTGCAAAGTATAAACAGCAGCATTTGTCTAACTGATTTAGGGAGAATGTTCATGTGGAAAGCTATACAGTTTGAGTATTTCTGGGTCATAACACTGAAGTTTTGAAAGATAATCAGAATTTTGGTTTTGTGGAAGGGGGGGGTATGATTTACAGCAACATTTCTGCCTAAATCTGATGGTCAATTTGAAGGTAAACCAAACTTAGTTACATGTGTTTTCTTACCTTGGGGAGTCAATTCCACTGTCTCCTGACAGAAAGCTGAGGCTTTCTGTCCCTTCTGAGTGTTTCTCTGAGATCACAGAACACGTGTTCTTAAAAATCAGCTCTTTTTTTCCCAGAGGGTTTCCCATTTCTCTGCTCTGGGAGCCCAAAGCACAGGGTGCCATTCCTCCTCCTCTCCCCTCAGGGGGGAAGTTGTGCCCGGTGTCATTGTCTGAGTGAGCCTCGGCAGCGAGGTGGGAACCTGCCAGAGCTGGGGCCTGCCCACACTCAGGGAGGCCCATTCCTTCAGCCTCTCTGTGACCTCTCGGAAGAACCTGCCTGCACAGCCAGCTTTCTTCTGTGGAGTCTGGTTTGGGGTGCTCTTTTAAGCCATCTGTTGACTCTGCAAAGCCACCACTTCCCTTACACCCACACTCTCCGGAGTCACACTTAGTTACAGTTGTGTTGCACTGGGCGGGACAGTTACTAACCTTACAGGACTTTAGGGACACAGCTGCACTCCGGTCTCTTGTGTCTGAAAAGGCATGGCCAGGAGGCAGGGGATGACATGGCTCACAGCCCTCAGAACTGTCACCCAACTGCTTACAGGTGTCCCCATCGTGTCCTTTTTGGTTCTGAAGGTGGCAGTTGTCAGTAAATCCCTCTCTTTCCAGCTCCATTGCCCCGTGATGGCTGGTACAGTCATAGTTAAATATAAGCTCGCTCTTTTTATCAGTCTTTTGTCTGTATTTCACACCATTTTTTTGGACCAGGTTAACATTGGCTGTATAATTTGAAAGATGGACATTTTGAAATTCATTTGCTGTTCGATCTAATAACTCACCTACAGTGTCAGCTTTGCCTCTGCAATGCTCATCTTTCAGGCAGAATGAAAGCTTTGCATCTCCTTTGCACACACCACTATGTTCAGTGTAGAAACAAGGGGACTTTTTAATGTCCCTCGGACTTCTTTTTAATGTTCTTCCATAGGTGTTTTCTTCAGAAATATTACTCTCCAGAAAGTATTTACTTATATTGTCTATTTGCAGATTACTGCCTTGCAGACAGCTACGGTTTTCACTTAAGCTGTCTTTCTGGAGTTGGAGGCGGGACCTGTGAGCGTGGGGTGGGTGGTTTTGCTTGGCTCTGTCAGCCAGCTGCTCGGTTTTGTAGCCAGAGGGTCTCCAGGAGGCTGAGGGCTGTGGGCTGTGTGAAGCCCTTCCTTGCCCCCTTGCCCGGCTCTTCAGGTGACTGTTGATGACACCTCGGTACCCCCGCGCGTAGAAGCTGCGTCTCCACGGCAGAGCCTGGAAAGGATTCGTAATCTGCTTCTTATAGAACACAGGGGACTGCCCTGCTACAGCAGGGGGCTCTTGGTTTCTGACAGACAGTGAAAGACTCTCTTCCACTTGCACATTTTGGGATGTCAGCTCCTGGACGGGAGATTTCCTGCTGCTTCTGCCGACCTGCTTCTCTCTCTTTGATTTGATTTTCCTGGTGCGTTTTGCTGGTTTACTCCGTGCCTTTTGAGTACAATCCTTTGAAAGGTGGTTTTGCCTGACTACTGACACTTCAGCTGAGGTACTATTACTGATGTGTTTTTTCTGCTCCTCGAGTTTCTGCATTAATATGGTGTGTTTAATCAAGTTATCAACGGTCAGAGTAGGGTTAATGCGCTTGATGATTTCATGTTCAATGTCACGTGGAATATTGTCCAAGTCATCTTCATCCCTGACTGGCCACTCCCTGGGAGGAAACTGGGCTGAAAAAGTGGAGTACTCCTTCTTGAGTTTTTCTTTTTTAGAAAAACTTCTCCAGAAAAGGCCAAGGCCAAATCTTTTACTTTTCAGCTTTGCCTTCACGGATGTCAAGGATTTGATGGTGTCCCAGGCATGACTTTCAGCAGATGTGCAGATCCCTTGAGTTTCAGTTGAAGGCTTCAATTCCCTGCAGTCTTTCTTTCCCTTTCCCTTAGGTTCATGGTTCACTAGCTGCCAATGCCTTTGTTCACGGAGCATATTTTGGACAGGGAAACTGGCAGGATCTGTAACAGGATACTGTAGGAATGTTTTCTTTCACTAGGTTTGCACAGTGCTTAATGTTTACCAGGTAGGTGATGGAAGGTGTTGAACAGCAACAACTGTCCTCCAACAGGATCCTTCTGTTGTCTTCTGTAGCCTTATTAGTGATCAAGTATGTGTTGGGAGTCACAATGAAGTATCCTTCTCCCGTATGATAGATCTTCCTTTCCTTAATTAGAGTGCCAAGGATATTATATAAGATACTGTGGGAGGGAGCTGCAATGCCTACAATGAAAAGACAGATATTTCAAATCAGAAATGAGCTTTCAAATAAAATGGGTGCTGGCCAAAAAAGAGCTTAGAGTACAACAGTCCTGGAAGGAACTGAAAATGGAACACCCAAAGCCTTTAGGTAAAGTCACAGCTGATCTCCTGCCACAGGAATGAAAATTTCCAGCAAGGTGAAAATATAGCAAAAAATACCTTCAGTCCCTACAAACTTTGAGAGTGCTGGGTGACCTGAAAATGAATGCTACCTTGTGCTTGTCTCAGTGCACATGTGGACTACATCATCTTCCTGGCAGGGGTCTGGGCTAATTTGTGGGGTTGCCCTGACACTTTTCCCACTGGTGAGAATGCCTAGCAGATCAGCCTGTAACATTTACAGAGTTGTGAGGTTAAGAGGGCTCAAAAGAAGCAGCTCGGTATCTAACAAAATAGCCTCCTGAGAGGGCCACACTGAGCCTTTACAAAGTCCCACATGCAATAACACTTCAGTATTGCAGACCTAAGGGAAATTGGACACTTTTCAGATGTAAGGAAAATGCAGCATTTAAGGGAAGTGGCTGCTATCCCATCAGAGGAAAGGGACTAAAGCTCATTTAGTGGAAGTAATTTGCTTTCAGGAAGGAAGGGGCTGGAATTTGGCCAACAAACCCAAATTCAAGGCTGGTTGTATTTTTTGATAGCAAACACCTACCCTTTGCAGTCAAAGCCAGCTGTGTTCCTGTCTCCTGAAGGAGGACTTGGAGTCTCTGGGATCTGACACACAGTCTAAATATCACTTCTATGCTTTCCCACCCTCTAGGAAGGGCATACTCTCAACATGCTACTGCATTCAATCCCCTCTTATTCTCAAAGAAGATTTATTAAAAAAAGGCAAAAGGAATACAGTGCTGGTGACACTCACAGATTGAGGAATTTGCACATTCCTGTATTCTATCAGTTGCCAATTCATTTATATTCCTTCCTCTTGCCAGCTTTGCTTGTAAACATTCAATGATCCCTTGTCCAATATCAGAAACTCAAGCTTGATGATACAGCCACTTTTAAAAGGAGGGAGAAACCAACACATTACCTGGATAATTTTTCACTGAGTGCTGCACTAAAGTTTCCTGTGTCACCATCAGATGATCTGCATTCATGTCCGATATGGTACAGCATATTCCTTCTGCCAGAGAAATGGAGCATGACTGCAAGAGAGGATTCATGGGCACAGGGGTTACATCACCTGAAAGAGAATTGTTTGAATGGAACAATGTTCCATTTTTTCTATCAGCTGTGACAGATTTTCACTGGAATTATCCTCAGCTGATTTTCTTCAGCAAGCTACTTGGCAATATTTGTCAGAGAAGGGAAGTGGTGGCAGCACTTCTTAAGAGCCTTTGTAATGAAGGAAACAGAAGGCTGCCTTAAAGCACATGGGTTTGTTTTGTATTAAATTCCAGCCAAAGCCATAATTTACATTAACAATCAGGAGATGAGAGAGGATTATTTCTGATGACTTTTAGATAACTGCTTACATGTTGAACCATGCAGAACCTGTATTTCTCCAAGTAGCTCAAATCTTCCTTGGCTAAGCCTAGCCATGAATCCGATATTTATCCTTCGGGCAGAAAACAACACAAACATTCCTCCAGTAAAAGAAAAGACAGCAGCGTTTTGAAGAGCTTAAACTGCTCTTGGCCTTTGTTTTACAGCTGCTGCTATGTTCAACAAAAAGCACTAGGGACAAGAATCCTGGCACACAGTTTCCTCAGGGATGTTGCTAGGAAACTCCCTGAAGGTGCAGAAACCATTGCAAGCTGTCCTTTCGTATGGGAAAGGCGATCAGCAATCAGGAATGATTCCTGGGAATGGCTTGCTGTCTGAAGTCTCTGCTGTAGGCACACCCTGCTGACAGTTTATTACTGCAGAGCACCAGACTGCTGAGGAGTAAAATGTCAAGTGTAATCAAAATATATTCATTATCTTTATTATTATTGTTATTATCTTGCTGTCATTGTATGTGTCTTACAGCCTCAAATCCAATGTCTCCATTCAGGGAAGGCCATTTCAGAATAATATTTAAAGCATTAAGCAAAAGCCAGCTTGATGGCTGAAGGAAGAAAAAACAAAACAAAACATCACACAAGTCTAAAATGATTGTTGCTGATCAAAATTGCACACGTGCTAACAACATGAATATATTAAATATCACTCCCTCCTGACTTTGAAATCAAATCTGAAATAGTGAAAGCAAGAATTAGATCACTGGCAACGTGGATAAGCAGTGTTGGGAAAGGCCCAGCAGCACCCTACAAGTGTCTGTCAAGTTCTGATTAAAAACTGGTGTGTAGTGTCTGTCCAGAGCTAAATAACCATTATTGCACCTCAGATGTTCTCTCAAGTCTGTTGGAAATACATAAAAGCTGCATTCCTTAGATTTGCTCCCTGAGCAGTCTAAAGGACTTGTGCAAGCTGTGTCTCATAGGCCTGATGGTCCATCACCAGAGTACCAGGCTCATTGAATCTCCTTCAGATCTGTCCTTTTCCAGCTCAGAAAGGCCCTGCAGAATCCCCTGCCCCACCCAAATCACCTGATGACAACCATCTTCCTGCTTTCTCCATAGCCTTAGGAAGGCCTTGCTTACACGTGCGTTTGAGGTACCTGTCAGCAGCCCAGGAACTGTTTTAAACCTGTTTAAAACTGACGCGGTTTAAATCCACCAGCGTTCCCTGTCAGCTCCCAGTTCCTGCAGAATCCATTCACCAAGGCCAATCCCGGCAGCTCACAGCTCTCGGGTGTTGTTATCCTTCAGTTTGCTCTGCCTGTCTATTCAAACTGCTCATTACCCGGACACCTAAAACCCAACAATGCCCTTTTATCGGTCACAGTCATCTGTAATGTGAGCACTGGGTAACAAAGCTCAGGCACAGAAAAGCCTCTGGGTATTCCTGACTAGCACAAAGTGATTTTTTGTTCCATCTCTGTAATGTGAACGTTACCATTTTTCAGAGTTCTTTAACAGTTGCAGAACTTTTGCATCTTCTACCTCTTAAAAAAATTACATACAAGATAAGTTTTATCTGGGTGAAAACCAGGCCAGGTCTGGGTAAGTGAACAGAGAGACATTTATTACAACAGCACTCAATTTACTTCTTGAAAGTTCATGTAAACTATTTACAGGAAAATAAAGGGCTAGGAGTAAATCCATTCCAGGAAAAAAAACAAATGCAAATCAAGGAAAAAACCATCTGTTGAGGCAGAGAAGACACAGCATATGGAAACAGAGGGTTGTTTTTTCTGTACTGTAGCTGGAAAAATCTATCTTGGAATTGGTTATACAGAAGATGCCACAGTTCCTGTGCCTTTCTGCATGAGAGCCCTGGCATGTTTGATGTCATTCACTTTTTGCAGAATTGCACCAGGAAAACCGTAAGCAAGCCCAGCTCTGCTACAACTGCAAGGCTTCTGCTTTTCTAAAGAATAGATCATGTCATGGTCACATTTTGTAGCCAAAATCACATGTTAAAGAGTTTTAAGGAATAAAAAATTAGTAAGAACATCACAGAAAGTTGGAAACTGTAGCAAAACCCTTTTCAAACATTAATGAAGATTTTACAAGATGTGTCCTTATTAAAGAATAGAATTTCTATGTAAATTACAAAGACAGTTAAGATTAAAATGTTTTCAATTTTAAATTTATAACAGAGAAGCTATTTTGGCACAAATGCTGTGTACCAGATCCTGTTTTTCAGAAACATCCTTTTACCGAAGCAAAGAGTAAATAGTTCAATTGCATGGGAACTGTCAAATCTTGTACCACGTTTAATCTGTTCCTGACACCAACAAAAGCTCTCAGGAGCAGGCAAACAGTATCTGTTGTTTGGTTGTTTTGTACAACTCTCAAAGAGAGAAACAAAACAATTCAGTGTCAGTTAAGGTCACCAACACTTCTTCAGCTGACATCAAAGGAGAACCTACAAACACATCAAAATGTCACCTTTCTGTCCCTACTGATTCCTGCAAGAACAGACACTCCTAAATCAGCACAGTTAGGCAAACAATACCCTCCATTTGCTCTCGGTTCCTGGTTCCTACAGTTCCCAACTTTCTGTAATGTCCTTATTAACTTTCTATCCCTTAAAACTCAGGGGATGATGCCAGGCAACCTGATAAAAAAATAAACCCAAACAAACAAAAAACAATCACTTTTTCTGCCTTCCCAACAACACCCAAAAGTCTAGTCCCAACTGCAAATGTTAGGAACTTTTGAAAATAAGATCTGTAAGTGCTTTCTGAGATTCCTAGCCAAGAGCCATTGAATCCTTCCCCTAATCCTAGGGCTGATGGCTTCCTCAGCCATAATTCCTTTCACCAGTGACTGAAAACCCCACAAGCAGGTATGGCGAAAACAGAGCCAGATTCAGGGAGAAAGGCAAGAGCTCTCTCCTGCCACCTCTGTTCAGGAACAGGTTACACAGCAGACAGGAACATGTTCAGGGTGTTCCCAGCACAAACCGTACGGACACGTCTGCCTTTGGGGCACCAACTGCACAACTGGCAGGGAAATTCAGCTGTGAGCAACAGCCTGATGATTATTTCTGATGTACCTGGGCATGCTGATGGCTTCCAGGTCAGGTCACAGATGGCGCTGAACAGAAGCAGCACAACTGATGGCAAGGAAGGTCATCTTGAACCATTTCAGCATTCAGTGTCAGGCTTGATCATAAAAGACAGATGGATTCAAAAGTTTCATTGCAAGAAGATACAAATAACCCAAAATTAAACTGTCCCAAGCAAGTTGCAAAACCGTCAATGACCACCACGGAGCCAAACAACAGAACAGAAATAAACAAGTCACTGGCAATGTCCCTGGCTCCTTTAACTGTCGTTAGGTGCTGCCTTGTACTGCTACAGGAATTTGACATCTTTTCTACTTGGCCTGGTCCAAAAAATCCCCTTCACAACCCTGGCATTGCTCCACTAACACAGCTCTGCCTTTTCCTTGCTCCCAGCTGTGTCCTCTCTTCTGCAGTGAATCTCAGACATCCCAATAGCTCTTGAATGTCCCACCCTTTGTTCCAAGCAGCGAACAGTACTGGAGGTTGGTTGGGTACTTACCTATGCAGTGATGGACTCAGGACAAAAACATCAGGACTAAGTTGTGCGTTCCTGTGCCTGTACAGCTAAAGGTCAGCTCCAGCTGCTCAGTATTCCCTGGGCTTCCTCCTTTGCCTGGAAGTGTGCTGTCACATAAGAGGCAGCCACAAAAAGTACACAAAAAGCTACAGTCTAGGGAGTAAGATGGCCGCGTTCCCCCTCCCCAGAACGGACCAACATTCACTTTGCACACTCCCTGCCAGCTCACATCTACCCCAGCCAAGGGAAGTCACACACTGGTCTTTCAGAGGAACAGCACCCACAGAGCTGCTCTGAAGAGAACAGGGCTCCCTGCAGAGGGTTTCCAGCAAATCGTGGCAGCCTTTGAGTGCAACTCAATCCCAGGCAACACCAGCCCAAACCCCACCCTCCGCAGAAGCAGCTGCCAGAGAACTTGCACAGTTGTACCTTCCCTTGGACACAGCCCCTGGCCTGGAGTGAGGGCAGGAGCTCAGATCTGGTTACAGGACAAATCCCACTGCAGGGAGGGTTTTCATTCAGCTGAGAACAAAGTTTTAATGGCATATGGGCAACTTCACACCTGCCTGGCAACTCAGGATCTAGATGGATGTGCGCGGCGACTTTTCCTTCCACTCTCTTTAAGTAGATATCCAGCTTTAAAGATGTTCCCTATGCTAGAAAATAAGTTTCTGTACCCTTCCATTACCAAATCAAAATGAAGAACCAGTTTAGAAATGAAAAGCAGCATCTTTACCACCTAAAGAGGTCTCAGAGGAGTTGTTTGGACACTGCAGGTTAACAGCCCTAGTCTGGACTCCAGGACTTAAGTCCACAGTTCCCAAACCTTTTTCCATGAAAGCCAACAGAAGTTCAGGCTGGCATAGGGAAATCCTCTGCACCCTTAAGGGCAGCACAGCGGTGCAGCAGATTTTCCAAGCTGTCACTGAACAAAGCCCAGAGCAACCTGCCCCGACCCCACAGCTGACCCTGCTGGGAGCAGGAGGTGGGATAGGCTCCCGGGAATAAAGGAGTGCCGCAGTCATCTGGTTTGGCTGGACATGGGTACCTGTGCCTCCCACAGCCCCTCTCCCCTCCCACCTCGGCCACCCTGCTTTCAGTAACCCAGTGCACGGGTACTTTTGATGAGCTCTGAGGTTCCCTGGGGTTACACCAAGTTAAAGAAAAGGTTGCACTTGCCTCATGCCACGCAAAACAGCGTCCACATGGGAAAACTATTGGGTTTTCTTCAACTCTTAAATAAATAGCTACTGTATCCATAACTTTTTTTTCCCCATGACTGAACTCCACGTGCACGGGCTCGTTGTCACAGCTGGTGCTCTCCACAGCGGTGGAGTGGACATGTCCTAAAGCAAGAGGGACTACAGGAAAAGCAAAAACTAGCCTTGAAATGAAGTCTCTGATTCTGGAACTGTGTCAAAGGCCACAGCAAAAGCACCGTTTCATTACCTACACGATATTAATGCAAACTGTTGTCTTTTCTGAGTGAGACAGAGAAAAAATTAGCCCTGTTTAAATTACCCTCATCCTGAAAGAGCAGTAAGGCAGTTAAGATCTGCCTTTCAGGATTCAAGGGGCAAGGATTCAAAAGACTAAGGATATAGCACAGCTCAGCCTTTTTTCTTGAATTTTTTCCTCACTTCAAAGACAACAGCAAAAGCTTTTACTGCTGAAAATCTTCAACACCGAGAAATACACAATACACATCAGGTTCTTCACAACTAATCGGGTTAGAGATTATTTATAGAAAAAGTCAAAGTAAATTAAACTGAATAGATCTTATTACAAAAAAAATTAAACACTTTTGTTCAGTAGTACTTGTAAACAGATTACTTGCTGAAGTATGAAAAAAACCTGCATGCACAAATACCTTTACAGATGACACCTTACAGGGAATTCAGTCTGAGCAGGTCTGTTAAACACAGCAGGATTTTGTAGAATGTCACAGCCCTTTGTACTTTGCTGCTGTGAGTTCAATCAGCAGTTTAGGGTAAGTGCAACAAATATTCTACTGAGAAAGGGCTTTTATAGTACAGGATCAATAACTTAGTAAGAATTTTATGTGGAAATGTATTAAATCTGCAGGGGTATCATCTCACCTGAAGTCACTGGTAAGGGCTGAATGCCAGCTAAAAGTGGGCACTAAACATTGTGAAATAGTGTAAGTTTTACATAGTCATTACACAGAATTAAATAAATAACCAAATAATAGCAAGATAGATAAAAAGGACTTTCAAAGAGCACAAGTGTTTTCTTCCTTTTTTCCTCCCGAAGATACATCAACAGAGTCACCACTGGAACTGTGATAACCAGGAAAACCCAACAGAATATTGCACGTTAGTAAGTTCTGGATCAGGTACCTTACAGAAAATAACTTTAAAAGTAATGTTTGACGATAAAACAATTAAAAACTCAAACTGTTCTTTGTTCTTCAGCCTATACACAGCAGTGCAAAACAAAGCACCGTTTTAGGTCATCCACTCTTTTCAGGCCTGATAAAAATAAAAAGGCACAGAATTCTAAATAATCCCAAACAGTCCAGTGTGAAGCATGACCACATGCTGCGAGTTACACTTCACAGAAGCCAGCACCATTGAAACGATTCTCCTTTGACTTGCAAGCCTACATCCCTGTTTGTGGGACGGGATGAAAGGCACTGGAAGAATGGGAATCCCACAAGGCACGTCCCCAGCCTCATTAAGGTTGTGTGTTCCTGCCTGTAACCACAGAGCCTGACAAACAACCTCCACTCCAGAGTCCTGACCTTTTGCAGGCCCAGCAGAAACCAGCTACTCTCAAAGCCATCACTTCCTCTGCAGCTTCACTGGCCGTGCAGCAGGACTATGCTGACCCCGATATTAATTGCTGTGAACAAATTCAAACCACCGAGGTGAAACCAAATCTGTCCTAAAAGCTTGTCGGGTCCCTTTCAGAAAGGGATTTGTCTCTCATTTTAAGCAGCGTTGAGAATTACCAAGAAGTAGGAAATGCTCGAGTAGCCAGCTGCAGATGAACTCCAGGTGTACCTGGCAAGAGTGGCTCTTCAGAGCTGCTCCTGGAAACAGCTCGGCATGTGGGACCTCCCCAGCCGTGCCCGCAGAGTTCACACTAAGTTACGCCTGGAGTCATCACGCAGGGACAAAAAGAGCTCCCCAAAACTGCCCCTCCCGCTTTGAAGGGGAATTACAGCCCGTAAACGCTATGGCAGTTTTGCTCCTTGCTCCTCAAGCTGAACCTTCTCAGGAAATTCAGTGTCACCCCTCTTCTAACAGGGGGATTCTGTCTGGATATCAAATCATCATTAAACCCCCTAAAACCCAAGGTACTTCAGGGACTCTGTCTGCCCATCTTTTATCTGCTTCTCTGAGCACTTCTCCAAAGTTCTGTGGGATACTCACACAAGGAAAAGAGAAGTGAGGAGCTAGACCTGTCAGATCACTCTGCCAACTGCACAAAACAATTCCTTGTCTGATCTCGTTCCAGTTCGGTCAATACCTCTAGCAAAAACAGATAAAACTTGGCACTTCACAGGAAACTACTGTCCTTTCATTGTCACTCTTCAATAGGATGTTTTCCAAGTGGATAAATTTCCAAGCTGCAGCCTCGGCCTAACTGGAAAGGGCAGGGCTTTCTTAGCTTTCCTTGTGAATAACTTGTAGCCCTGCAACAGAGATGCTGAACCGTCAGCAAGTTCAGCCCCTAAAGGCTAAGCAAAAATGTTTCAATTCGCTGTTTTCTCTTCTACTTGATAGGAACCACAAAAAGGGGGTCAGGCCGTTCAGGCACACGGAACATGCTGCTGTCACGAGAGAAGGCAGGCTGAGATCACAGACACGAGCTGGTGATGACCAAGGACAACAAGCAAGCAGCTACTGAGATGCATTCCGCCGGACTATCACCCCAGTGTCTCTCTACTAAGGCTTTGGAGGTCAGTGCCCTCAAATCGAGTATTTGCAGTTGCACCTAATCTCAGCTGAGAGTCCCCCGCTCCCCTCCCAGAACCTGCCCTGCACGGATCCCCCCAGGCTGGGCAGGAAGGGTGGGCGGGAGCAGTTTACCCCTCGTTTAGTGAACAATTGACTGAACAACTCAGCTAAGCACAGGAGATGGTCCCACAGAGAGACATTAGCATCCTCACTGTCTGCTCAGTTACCAGAGCCAGAGCAAAGGTGTTTTATATGAGCCCCTGCCTCACCCTCTGAGGGAGATCTTAATTGCTGTGATTTTTCCCTTCCCCCCATCTCCCAAGGAGAATATCAAAGCTCCTACCCAACCCTGCGTGTACCAAGTACCACGCTCCCCAGGAGATTCCTATCAGGAGGACATTCTGGATTTCATCTGGGAATAAACACAGCAGGGCAGTTTGTGCTATTTATAAGCTCTTGGGACTCAACTTTCCCTTTATTAAGTTCTGGTGACCAGAATCAGTGACGGTGTAATCTATCGTGTAAAGTCAGGCTGTCCCATATCCCGGTGTGTTTCTCTAGAACAAACCTCCTTTGAACTGCTGGGATAAAGAGTAACACAACGACCTGTGGGACCACGGTGTCTTCTGATGAGGAGCCATAGCCAGGAAAGGTCTTTGAGATACAGCAGTGAGGAGTTCTCATTACTGCAAACAGTAACGTGAGAGCAGGCAGATTAAAAATGCAGCCACATCTCTCTCTGTGTAAACCAAAGACAGCAAATGTAATAACAGTGACTTCATTTTTAAATATTGTCAGTTCCTTTTAAAAAAACCAACCCCCCAAGAAATCAGTGTCCCTTGCATTTTAGTTGTTTAGTTGTATTTTCTAGGGCAAAACACACATAAGAAATGGGAGAAAAGTCATCCAGAGAAGAAAACGGCCCTTATGGTAACTTTTGGAAGAGAAGGCACAGAATACATACATTTTAATCAGAAAATTACCTAAAGAAAGACATGCAATTTGAAAATTCGTTTCAGTTAGGCTTCCAAAAATGGAAGTAAAATCATGAAAACATGGCTTCAACATCGATTGTCTGAAAAAGTGCAATTCCCAGAGAGAATAACTCTGGATGTTACTGCACAGGAGGCAGGATGATAGCGGAAATAATCTAATTAATCTCCCAAAGTAATTTACATTTGTATTCAACCAGCCATGCTATGGAGCAGAAAAAGGGTTACTAGGAAGAAAAGAAGTAAAAACCAAAGGAATTAAGCTCTCTAAATCATCCCCAGGGAACCAGCAATAACATATCACTTTTCCTCAGTGATACAAAAGTAAACAAGAGCAAGAGAAAATCATCCCCAACGTACCTAGAGATATTACTGCTTTTTAGATGAGACCAGTAAGTAAAACACTATTCTTCCTTAAAATACCTCTTTTGGAATGAGTTATGAGGCCAGCAACTCCTTTGTGAGCAGGGAAGATGAGCTCCAGCTGCAGCAGATGTTACGAGTTTGGTGAAGTTATCAGAGTGCCCCAGAAATGGGACTGAATGAAGAGATCAAATTTTTTAGTCAGAAGATGGGGCTGCAACAGGGAGTGGCTATTCTGTACAAGTTATTGGGAAAGAAGGGTAAATACCAGAAAGAGAGGAAAGAAAAACCACTTATGTGATTTAAGCTAAGCCAGAAACATAAAGAGGTTGAGCTGGACAAGGACAACACAGGCTAGACATCATAAATTTTCCTTTTAAAAATTTTGAAACAGATCATTGCCGAAGTTTTCAAAAAATTGATTTTTTTTTTTTTTTTCTTTGAGAAAGAATTCAAAACTGCTAAAGGTCGATCAGAAAGGAGCAACCTCCTGGGATGCTCCGCAGGACGATCTGGCAAGGGTAAAATTCAAGGACTGATGACCCCAACATACCGACCGCAGCTGCAAACGGCAAAGGGATTTACTGACCAAAACCAGTGCCCCGAGGGACAACTGGAGAGTTGTGAGGCAGCAGTCAATACCAGGAGCAGAATTTTCATCTGCTCTGCTTGTGACCCACCATTATTATCATGCTGTTGGGTGTGTTCTGCAGTCACACTTCAGGGGATTTTCGTGGCAAATTGGCATTAAGAGCACCCGATAATCCCGCTGTACTTTACCTATAGACCAAGCCCTTCCTTGCAGCCCGGCCTCATTAGGCTGCAGGGGTCACTAGAACAGTTAATCGAATGTGAACTCACCGCAGGTTGCAAATTAAAATGTGGCTAAATATTGACCAGTGCGAACTAGCTAAAATTACTCAAAAAACTTCCCTCGGTTGTTTGTCATTGTTGTTACAGACCTGACAGACCCGAGTGCATGTTCTCTGTGTATCCCACGACGTTAATAAATTCAGTTTAAGTGCTGCGGGAAACAAGCCAGTGCTACAATATGTCATCTGCGAAATTCTCATCTTCTAAATTTCTAATGTGAATAGCTACATGTTTAAGGTAGCAACTAGAATGTGTCTGAGCCTAATTTCTTCTTTTCCACGTGATGATCTTTCATCCTTTTCACTTTTATAAATTTTTAGAGAAGATTTAACAGAGCACTTGGTAGGGCCGGGTTATGTTTTCCGGGGGGAACATTTACAGAGGAGTTAGGACGCGAAGCAGCTGCTGCCTGCAGACGATCCCATCCGCATTAGGGGTCAGTGCCTTCCCTCCCGACACCCTCACCCACCCGCAGGGCTCGGGTCCTCCGCCTTTACCTTCTCCGGGAGCAGCAGCTCTGCGGCACTTCCTCACAGGAATCTTTGTGCTGACACCATCCAGAACATCCAGCCCCGGAGTTTCTTCCTATCCATCATCTTCGCTTTGAAACATCCACGAAGAATTAAACTAATTTAGTCTTCCCCTGGTTAGGAACGCACCTCCCCGTTCATTGCAGTGCCCGTCTCGGGAGCAGCCCTTTCCTCCAGGGAACACGACCCGCGGCCAAACACCGAAACCAGGCGGCACACCTGCTTCTGCCACGCTTTCCCGAAATCCCGAGCGCCCCTTCTCGGGATGCAGTGCCTCACCAGGGCACCATTGGTCCACTTCAGACCCGGCCTGCCCCACTGTCCGAGGCTGCGCCTCCGGACAGAGCTGTGCCGGCGATGCCCTGCTTGCTCCCGCTTTCCCGCCAGCAGGAGTTGTGCCTGCCGGGATTTACAGCGCCAGTCACCAAATGCCACAGGCAGGAGCTCAGGCCGCTCTGCTGGAAACAGCTCTGCGAGCACCGAGGGGCTCCTATCGGGAAGAGAGCAGAGTCCCGGTGAAAGCAAGTAACTCCAGGGACACTGGCGGGTTCCAGCTAAGATTCCCGAGACAAAAGCCTCCCTCCCCTCTCCCCCAGAAGCAGGGCTCTTGCCCTGTCTCAGATTACACTTGCACGAAGCGCTGCGGAGCGGGCACAGGAGGCAGCGATGCAGAACCCCCCACGCTTTAGCCCTGCCCTGTACGTTTTCCACGCCACTTGCACAGCTTGATTTCATTAGCTTGATTTCAGGAATGACATTAAGGCAGAAAAATCAGGCTCAGTATTGGTAAGCAGCTAATCCTCACTTTCATCTGTTTAGTCACATTATACGTGGCTGCCTTATATCAGAGGAGGTACTTGACAAGTTTACAAATACTCTCAAGTTGCTTCTGAAAACCCTTCCCCAAGATTTTACTACTTGTAACATGAATGTTCTAACAGTTACATTTCACATTATGTACTTAACATTTTAACCGGATAGTACTTTGGTAAAACAAGGCTTTAGGAGACAAGCTAAAAAGGCAAGTCTTTTCGTGGGAGATGCAGAGTAACCCTCGTGAAACGGGCAGGAGTCTTCCCAGAGGGTTAAGAGAACCTCCAAAACTCTGATTTCTTATTAGAGCCAAGCTGAAAGTGTTAACAACCAATCTCCCCACCCAGCACGTCCATCACACTTCCAGGGAAAGTTGCCTGCTCTCCTCTGTCCTCTCAAACACGCAGTGGATATTTCAGTCAGGTTGGTCTGCAAGACAGGTGTTTTTTGAGAGCAGCATTGCAAGGCACTTCCACCTCCAGCTGCTCAGTTCTACAGCACTACACGTGGCAGCAATTTCTGCTTTTCCAGATGCTGATCTGCTGGCTGCCATCCAGCCCTGCTAAAAAGGGACCAAAAAGGAAGGCTGCCGTTCTCCAGCTGTTCCTGTCCCCTTCTATGACAAACAGGAATGGAACTGGATGATTTTACATCAGGAAAAACAGCAAAATTTAAGAAGTACAGGGGAAAAAAAACCACCAGACACTCAAACAAATCCTTCTGTATACCACCAAAAAGGTTGCAAGCAAATAATAAAGAGAATTAGTGCTTAAAAAATATCTGCTGAAAAGCAGAGTGGGGGGAGTTCAGGCTGGAATTCTTTGCAGTTCTTCCTCCTTTCCCCTTTGCCCCTCTGCACAGCTGTTTGTTCCTAATGAAATGTGAACAATGACTCAGTCAACAGGATCTTTCACTAGTGCCCCTCACTAGACTGAGGGGAAAACAATCATTTTTACTGTAAAAACATCTCTGGGAATCTGTCACCTTGCTGCTCAAGCCATTTCTTTCAATATTCAGAATGCCCTCACAGGGCTATCATTGCATCTTTGTCCCAAAAGATCACTACAACACTGCAGTACCTGGTAAGGTGAAAGACCCTGGAATGCATCAGAGAAAGGACTTAAAAGCACCACACAGATCACATCACTTGCCCCCCAAAAGAAACGATCAGACCTCCCTCCACTGGGACATGGCTTGCCAAAATCTGATCAAAACAACAACAACAAAAAAATAAAAATCAAACTGCAGGATGCAACAAACAAATCTACTCAGCGCCACTGTGTGGCTGTCCTTTCCGAGGAGGATGAAGATTCCTGAACTGATACTTGGCTACATCCAACAGCTTGCAGGATTACTGAATCACCCCTGCAAAGGAACAGGTTCTTACATGCACTGTAGGGCACTTGGCCTGAATCCTCACACAGCTTGGAACTCACCTGTTAGACAACTTTAAACCAGCAGGATACAGGGAATCAAAAGCAGCACAAGACTGCAGTGTCTCATTTTCAAGACAAATTCAGGCACCTAGAAATTCAAAGGCAACTTTCCTAAACACAGTTACAACACTACGAACCACGACGTCAGGTGGTATTTGGTGTGTTCCAAAACTCTAAGCTTATACTCTGTCTTGTGATGCTGTAGATTATATAGTGGATGAACAAATAAGGGGGAAGTTGGTTTTACTTGAAAGCAATGCATTTTGTTATTAGAGCTTTTTACTGGAACTACTTTTGTGTACATCAATGAAAACCAGAATGCAGAAACATCGCAGGTTGGTGGGAAAACACTGGAGAGCTGAGTAGAAGTATTCATTATTTATGCCATTTTTCTTGTCACACTACACAGCAATACCCAAATTGCAGATGAATTTCTACTTGACCCATTTCTGCTTTCTGGGAACGATCAGCATTAAGGGTAGTGACTGTGCTACCTACACATTTTGAAATCTACTGCTGGCTGGAGGACTCAGTCACTCAAAATGAATCATTTTATCTTCTATATTTTTAAATATAAACTGAACAAATGCATTCAGGGTAAGAACCTCACCTGGGTACACAAAAATTACAGAGAAGCAAGAGAAAAAACACACTTTGAGCACATTTCTGGTAAAACTGTCAGTGGAAGTTAACTGTGTTACCTAAGTCCAAATAGATATTCATACAGCATATTACTCAGCAGAAAGATGGACTGGAAACAATTCCACTCTCTCAAAGCATTAAACACTGAAAAACCAGTTATGTTAAAGGACTAGGCTTTATAATGTTAGACACACAAACAATTGCAAGGGCTGGATCTGTGGAAACCCACAGACACCAGACAGAAAATTCCAACTTCTCCTTTGTTGACTTCAGGGCACCCCAGGCTGAGCCAGAGGATACTGGACAAAGCAAGAGCTGGGAAGTCACTGTGCAATCCAGAGGTCCCCGAGCAGCACGGCCCAGGCACCAGGCACTGGGTGAGTCACAAAACCCTGGGTGTGTTCAGCATGGCAGGACATGCAGCAGCACTGGCAGCAGCTCCACTTCCCGTGTGCAATCCTCACCTCCACAGAAAGCTGGCAGAAATTCCCTGTTGGTCCACTGTTCCACTGCTCTGCAGCAGTGGAGCTACAAACTCGTGCCTTTTCACTGCCCCAGCAACAGCAAAGGGGCTCAGAGAGCCTCTTTTATTCCAGCCCAGTTGGCACACACATGTATCACCGGAGCCTTCTTCCCAGCCTCACCCACACACATCCACTGGGCTGGGAATCACTTTGTAAGGCTTCAGCTCATTCATCTGCCCTTATTAAAGAGAGAAGGGAGGGAAATAACCT
Organism: Myiotriccus ornatus; assembly: GCA_036023395.1. Classification (NCBI taxonomy): domain Eukaryota; kingdom Metazoa; phylum Chordata; class Aves; order Passeriformes; family Tyrannidae; genus Myiotriccus; species Myiotriccus ornatus. The sequence goes on along the minus strand of JAYRBT010000178.1, from coordinate 1,442,350 downwards.
ATAACCAGAGATCAGGCTCCATTTACAGGCCTGCTGTAGCAGGGCTTTCTCTACAGAACAAGGCAGGCCGGGATCTCCTCCTTTCTGCAGGGCCTCTGTGAGGGTTTCAGAAGTCCAAACAAATGGGATGCTGAGGCAGAGTAAGACCCAGCTTAGGCTCACTCTTACCAGCCTTTTGCCAGCCACTGGTACATAACGAAAGACCACGAGGTGGGAAGTGTGGACGTGAAATGCAAAAACTTAAGTCAAAGATGACAAAAGGATTGCTTCTCCAAACCTCCCTAATCACACTCTACTCCATTTTCTTAGGACTTCAGTAATGTTTCTGGGAATATTCCCAGGAAGCTGTAGCTAATGCACAGCATCAGTGTGGGTCATACACAGAACCTTGTGCTGTCTGGTCCAGCAGCTCACACAGGCTATAGAGGTGCCTGTTCTTCCTCAGATTATTTGTGCTTCACGAGACTGGTCAAGCTCTGCTGAGGTTGTAAAACTTCTCCTTGTTTTTGTTTTCTTTATTCTTTATCCATTTAATTTCCTTTCCAGCATAAACGCAGACTGTACATAGTATCTGAAACACTATTACATCAAAGCAATATGAAGATTACAGCCATTCTAACAAATACCTTTTTCTGTTAAATACTGTAAAAATCTGTATCACTGCAGCAACTCACAGGGTCCCTCACTGAAACACCGATCAGGCCTACCTGTTGTAACAGCTGCTTGCAGCTCAGCAGCTGAAGGCAGAAATACCCCAACACATATTTCAGATGTTTCAGTGTGCCTAAAATGATGTTCTCTTGAATTCTGGACTCCTTTTCCTGTATTGCTGAAAATCATGAACAAAGTATTTCAAACGCAATTCTTTCCAATCCATTTCAGTCAATGGTGCTCAACGTCCAAAATTAAAACATACTGTTAACAATCTGTACAAAGGTAAAGGTGAAAAATAGAATTTGGTTACAAAAGAATTTAACACCATCTGTACAACGCAGATAATGCTTTTCAGAAGAGAAATTCAATCCTCATCCTCAATCACTGAGATGTTATCTCCCAATTCTTAAAGCATGCATTTTCTGTGTACTTATATACAACAATTAGTGTTTTTATAATATTTCCTACGTGTGAACAGTTCAGATATTGTACAGTGACTCAGCTGAGATGAATGAGCTTATGCATGTTACTTTAATGAAAAGATATTTCACTTGTCTAGCTCCAAAAGAGCCAAGAAAGGTAAGTGATAAAAGCACCAGCTTAGACTCTTTTGAACATAAATTCAGGCATTTTAATGTGTATCTCATTAAAGCTACATGAGTTTCCATGTAGGTTATTCATACATATTATGGCACTTGGACTCTCCTAACAGGTATTTAGTAACCTAGGACATCTAGGCTAAAAAAGAAAAGATCTCCTAAAATTAACCATTTGTGTAAGAAAACACTTCCATTCTGACCTCCAAACCCGTTCATTTTCCTGGCAGTGGCAGCAGAACACACCTGCTCCTGGGTGACATTCTGAGGAGGCTGCCTTTGACAGCGCTGGCACAGAAGTTCTAAGTGTCAATCTCTTGTGACCTGTGAGCACAAAGGAAGGGCCCCCTCGCCCATTTCCACCACCTGCTACTGGGCATCTGTTCTTTGGCTGGACCCAAGCCTTTGCAGCAATCACACACATTAAGAAACAAGTCCAAATTTAATCCAAGGTGGTCTCCACTGGCAGCTTTTTCTCCACATAAGGCATTATTCTGACATCTACTGGCCTGGTACGCAACCATACATCTTAATACAACTGCATTTGTAATTAAAAAGGAGTATATCTATTAATCCAAAAAGAAGAACAATTTAATGAACACAAATGACATACATTTAAAACAGACCCATGTATTTTCATATAAATCTCACAATCCTACCCGTGTTTTGGCAGGTTTCTATTGCTTTCTTAACTCATCTGAACTACTGTATATTATGAGGCTTTAATACAAGCAGCTTGGGGGAAGAAAGTTATATTTGGAAGGGAAAAAAAGTTGTGACAAGTGAAAACAAACAAACAAAAAAAAAATCCAAGAAGCTTTTTAAAAAAAAAAAACCTTTACTTGTAAAATTAAGCAGCATGCTATTTTGTGATTTATATTTGAATTTAAAAAGACTAATTAGACCGAAATAAAGACAAAAACCTAAAAATGGCAAGTCTATAAATAATGAAAATTTTGATTTCACTAGACTTCAATGAAAAACATTTGGTAATTAAATACTTGCTACTGTTCATTAACGCTGATGAACTTTATTAGGGTTAAAACTATAACAAAGTTCATCCTAAAACTTTTTGCAATGCAAAATTATTTTCACTCGAGGAGTGTCTCAAATTGAATGCTAAGAATTACAAGCAATCCCTCAGGAGCAGACACTCACATTCATAAAACTTTATACATCTTTTGGAACTAGGATATTTATACTACTAAAATCAAACATGCATCACTTCCCATACATTCTGGTATCATGATTTATATTACATTATGTAACACCATTCTTCTCGAAAGCAGCGGTTTATCATACGTTTGCTCCGTTTTCTTTGGATTTCTGATCTTTATCTTCGGTCTTCACCACATCCTGGAAAAGAGAAACCGGGAGAGGATATGACCTGAGTTGTGGAAGCAGATTTGGGCTGCTGGGGATGGACAGGATCAAACCAGGAAAAGAGTGAAATGGTTTGAGATTTACATTAATATTTATGCATTTTTAAAAACACCTCAGTCAGGAACACCTCTTGCAAGCTGAGAAAAACCCCACATTTAATTTTGTATCTTTAAAAAACTAATATCACATTGAGCTTCTTCCACATATATGTTACGATATTACTGCCCTGAATTCATGTCAAATGTGGGTTTTATTTTGAAGTTTCTGTTGCAATCATCTAGTTGATAGAAGTTTGGATACAATAATAAAAAATGGAATTAAACAACTCTAACCTGTTTAAGAACACTCTGTATTTCATCCATAACAGTAGCTAAATTTTTGATTGTCTTATTCAGCTGACCCTCAAATTGCAATTTTTTATCATCCGAGATCTTCAAATTTTCTTGCAGTTGGCCAAGGTCCTTTTTTACTTCTTTGAGCTCTCCAGATAGACTTTTGTTAGAGTTCTCCAGCTGCAGTATAGTTTTCTCATCCTCATCTTAGGAAGGGAAGAAACAAGAAAGTCAAGTCACTTCCGATGCTGTGCACTTTGCATCTTAATATTCTATTCACGTGCCAACATCACAACAGTAGTTTTTAAAGAACTTTAAGAACTGCACTGCATTACCATTTGATAATAATTAATTCTCACTGTATTTGGAAGTCTTGAATAAAACAAATGAAAGCATTTCAGCATAACAACAACAATGTGCAAGTTAAAAGGCTCTGGGAAATAGAAAACTGACAGGCAGGCAAATAAATAGTTTAGACCACAGACATCACTCCAGTTGATTTCTCCCCTCGGAAAGCCTCAGTGCCTCTGTCAGCGCTGCCTTCCCAGCACAGCCCCACCTGTTTTCTCCTCCAGCAGCTGCAGCTTCTGCTCGATCTCTGCCCGCACCCTCTCGCTCTTCTCCAGCTTCTGCAGGAGGCTGCCCACGTCCACCATGGCCCCGTTGTACACGATGAGCCCCACGTTCTCCTCCACGGCCTTGGCCTCCTGCTTCACGGCAGGGGACGGCAGCAGCAGCCGGTTCCCTGCGGCGGATTGAGGAGGAAACAGTCACTACAGCGTTTCTGCAGTTCTAGTGGCCAGCCTAGTAAACACAGATTCAAGTTTGCTGGTCTGTCCCTCACATTTCCCTCCTTTCCCCTTACCCCAACTCCCACCACAAGAAAGCATCCTCTTTCATGACACCATTCTGTGCCTCTTTCCTCCATAATTTGTCTTCAAAACTCAGGCTCTCTTCTACAGCTCTGATTCCTCCTGACTTCAAAACTGACAGTGAGAAAAGCTGTTCATCAAAATTCAACATTAACCTCTGCCCTCCGTCCTGTTCCACGAGATTAGGGTTTATCCTAGGGATGCAACAAGGTATCTTGGAAGCCAAAAATACTTTAATTTATGAAATGCCAAAGATTTACTCTTCCAAACTGGCTCAACTATTTTCTGCAAGAAAGCAAGTACCTCAGAATTCTCACTCTATTCACACAGAAATAATTATTTGGAAGTTGTGAAATAATAAAAAAAAAAATATACCTAGCATATCTTCCTGTAGCTCTTCAGACTCTTCTTTGTTTTCTTCATCTTTAGAAGTATCTGTCAGTCTTCTGTAAAAGCAAGATTCTCGAAGCACTACTTTATTAAGCAGCTTCTTGACCTACAACAGCCATAGGAGGAAATAAGTGTTACACAATACACAGGCATCATATTTACTTAAACAAGAATGTTTTAACTTGGAAAACTTAGAGAAACTGCACAGCTTTTTGAACTGTAACATAGTGGGGCTTAAAATGCAAATAGGGCAAAGATGAAACAAGATTTTGAGACAAAAGCTACATAGACAATATGGGGCATACTGAGAGCTGCAAAATTCCCCTTTTCACTCTGAGACCACTGTCAAAGATTAAACTAGTGTAAATATGGGGGGGCTACACACACATGAGAGATCAGGTATGTAAGCACAGCCTCCAGGAGCTGAAGTGCACCTTCCCCCCTTGCAGCACTGCCGTAACACCGCCAGCGTTCCCCTGCCATACAAGACCTGAGCGCGGGACAGGTGCAGGCCAAGCGTGTACAGGATCTCCTCCATGTCCTTCTCCAGCAGGTACCCACAGTGACTTTGGTCAAAGTAAACAAAAGCCATCAGGAGATCCCTGTTGACTGTCACCATCTGGGTCTTGTCTTTCTCCTACAGAAAAGCCATTATGGGATCATTAGGCAGTTAAAATATCATTTCCTCATAATTTACTAAAAAATACATAAACTTCTCAGTTAACAAAAGTTATTTCTCTGTTCATTTTACCATTGCTTTCTGTCCAGTAATTAATATAATGAGTATTTACCTACTCAGATCACATATAACCAAACTATTAAAGACTGGTAATCTTTCAAATATTTAAAAGAAGTACAGCACAATGGATAGGAATCTCTGGGAGACACTTTCCTTTTGTTCGTGCTAATGTATAATGTAATTATACAAGAGGAATTGTCCCTTCTGCCCTTAATCATTTACTGAACAGCTGTTTCCAAAGTGCAAAACAGGTCTTACAGTAAAAATCAAGCTAAGCTGTAATTAGGACAGATCTAACAAGGGCTAGAAAGTTGTTAAGAAAGGTGTTAATTACTTTATCTTTAGACGCCCTCTCTTTAGAGTGCCTATTGCCCTCTTTTTTGTCCTCCCGTTTGTTCATTTCTTCTTCATCCCGGTCTGGAAAACAGAAGGAAAATTCAACATACCCACAGCAAATGGTTATGTAACCATCACCTCAAAATACACTAAAAAATGTCCACATAAACCCCAAAACATATGAAATGTATTCCCTGAAAAACAATTTAAAGAAAAAAGGCATTGAAGTGAGCCCTGTGAAATCCTCATTTTTCCTCTAGTCTCATTGTAACATCAACCATTTATAATTTTCCCTCGTGTTTCTTTCACACACAGGATAGAAAAGCTGAAACAAATGCTTAACAAGGCCAAAGTGAGTTCTGCCAACATCACCATCTACTTAAGTGGTGTGCAGAAAATTACCTCAGTTCTCCCTAACGAGGCTTGGCAGAGCCTGCACTCAGCCGTGGTTATTCCCAATTCAATGTTATTTGCTCTCAAATATTTTACAAAATAACCCCCCCCCAAAACTATCTAATTAAAAGCATGTGTTTGTACTCATGTCAGAGTGAGGCATTACTGTTCCCATGAGTTAGATTCTCCAGGAAGTTACAGATCACATCACTTCTTAGATGTGACTGAGAAATGGCAGGTTTTTTGTTCCAAGGTGGACAGTGCAGTAAAACTAAACTGGGAGAGAGAAAGAGGGATATGACAACTGCTGGGATGGATTAGGACATGCAGCTCTGTACCTTATGTGCAAGTCTTGGGTCAGAGGATCACATGCCAAGCTCAGCTTTAAGCTCACCTTTTTTGTGAGGAAAACTTTGGAAAAAACTGCATATCACAGCACTTGGCTGATTTTACTGACCCTTCACTGAGAACCAACCACCTTCTCCTGCACCTCCATGGCTTGTTGGAGTCTCTCAGCAACTCTGACTGGGAATGGCACAAGGACAGATTATGGGAAGCAGTAGCACTTGTATAGAACGCAAAAGCCCAGGGTGCTCTCCCAGACAAATTATAAGCAAATCAGAGTTATTTGGGAACCCACAGATTAGCACCAATTTTTTAAGGCTGGTGCAGTACTCTGCCAAAAATACAACTGCAAATGCTAGGACTGCAGTACCTACACAGTTCAAACCCACATCTCTAGCAAAGCCTCTCCACAGAAGAGCAACTACCCCGAAGTACAAACCAAAAAGCACAGATGATGTCTCACGCCTCTGAATGTCTGAGCAGGGAAAGGGGGCTCCTGCTGCTCCCTGGAGACAGGAGAGCTCTCCACACCCTTCCCCTGCAAACACAACTCCACCCAAACAGCACCCCACACTACACTCTGTCCTAGCAAAGCCAGGATGACATTCCAGAACTGCAGAGTAGGAAGTTAGGCACGTAAAAGTGGCTTGGTTTTTCAGAGGTGCTGAATACTCACATCTCCTACTGACTTCAATGGGAGTTGCGAGTGGTCTGCATTCTGAAAAAAATAAAACCACTTCTATATGCATGCCTCACTCAGAGCACCACAGCTACTTCACATCAACCGTGTTCACACAGTGCCTCCACAAAGGTACTTACATCTGCCGTGGAACTTCTCCGAGTTACTAAAACAGAATTAGTCTAATAATGCAATTTTCAATTGTCTACTTCCAGTGCGTTCTCCAGCTTGAAAGAACATTATCAGTGGCAATAAAAACAGAAATTTCTGAGAGTCACAAAATTCATAGTTCAAGATACCTTCATCTTCGTCTTCGGCATCCTCCGCCTCCATCGGATCATATTCTTCTTGATTATTGTCATCTTCAGTTTCTTCTTCATCTTTAGAATCATCTTTCTTTTTATCTTCCTTCTGCAACAAAAGTTCCGAAAAATTTATCTGCTCAGCACCAAAAAACAGCCAAATAAAACCCCTCATTGCCAGTCATCCCAAACTTGCATTTGTTTGGTCACTTAAGAACACAGATACAAATCTGTGGGACAGAGCTGAATGTTAAAACGCTCCCAATACACCTGTAAAACTTTCATATTACTGAATATGATTGAAGAATATTTAAATACAACAAGAAGTCAGATCAATTAACTAACACTAAAAGAGCTGAGTTTTTGAAGGCAATAATGTAAAATTCAAATAGAAGCAGTTTAGTATTGATCCAGACAGCATAGATATGAGCCAAGTGCAGACCTTCTTTTCATCTTTATCTTCTTTTTTATCTTTATCGTCTCCAGATTTTCTTCTCTTAGGTTTTGGATCATCCGTTTCATCATCTTTTTCTTCCTTTTTTTCTTTTCTCTCATCTTTTTTGCTTTTTTTGTCTTTTTTGTCCTCTCTCTCTGGGAGAGAAATCAGTGCTTTGTAAATTCTGACACCAAAATCTCTCTGAAGCATTTCATTGAAGAGTTCTGCAAACAATGACACCTGCACATAAAAAAAAAAAGAACAAAAAGAGAACTGATAAGTTTTAAAACACGTATTAAAAATGTCTATATTTTTAAGAAAACAGCCATGAGGTGCCATCTTAGCAACTTTCACCAGGTCAAAATTTTATGTAATGTCACATTTCTTACAAACTCCATTCCATGTCTGAAAACCTGTGCCTTCCTTTCGGACATCAGGCAGTGACCACACTGCTATTTTAATCCACGTACCAAAGACTGGGCGTAGCACAAAGAAACCCAACTCCCTTCGGTTTTATTCTGCCGTGCCCTCAGAAACTTTAACAACTGTAAGGAGCCGAGTTACCTCGAAGGAATGCTCTTTATTATCCTCCAATCTGTAGTCCAGGAGGACGCTGAGGGACATGATGCTGCAGTCGAACTTGCCGCTCTTGGCTGCCCAGTTGGGGTGCACGATGATGGCCGGCTCGTCGGGCAGGATGTAGCGCCTCTCCCGCCGCTGACGTTCCAGCTCTTCCTGGCGTTTCCTCTCCTCTTCCTGCAAAGGGGCAAAACCACATTACACAGCGTATCCCAAAGCTGAAGTTTCAGCCTGGACGTTCCAGAGTTGTACTGCACAGCAAGCTGTCGATTCCTTGCCCGGGAAGAGAAAGGCTTCATACACCATCCCCCCAGAGACACCCCACACGGCTTTAACAGGCCCCAGATGACAATTTACTCCACTCTTGATTACGGGAAGTGCAATCTCTACACGTACAACTGATGCAAATGAAATTACTGATGGCAAGAGAGAAACACTGAAGTTTCCCGAATGCAGCAAACAGTCACAGCAGAGCTCGTGCTTTTTAAAACAGCACAATCAAAGCTCCCCTCCAACATCAAAGAAAGCTCTGGGAAGAACCTCCAAGCTGGATGAAACAAATCCAAGCTGTGGGAGGAGGCAGCAGCAGCTGACAGAATTAGCAAGCGTGTGGCCCTTGCTCCCTCAGCAAGGTTTACAGAGATAGAACCTTTCCCAGCAGCCCGTACTGCTCAGCAGGTAACACACAAAAAGGCAGTTTAAAAGCAACTGATGCACAACACTCTGCAGACATTTCTGCCCCTTCTCTGTGGCTGAGCTCTGGCCTTACTGCACAGATCTTGTTTATCCTTGTGGAACAGCAAAACAGGCTAAGTCGCACTGCAAGTACCAACTGCCCAACTGAGAAACTTCAGCACACAGCAAGCTCACCCAAAACCAAAAATTAAAGCTTCCTCATAAAGGAAGACAAACCCAAGCAAACCATCAGCCACGTGAAGAAAGAAGCTGGACTGTTTGAGGCACAGAAGCCAGTACAACTAAGCAGCTGCTTTTCACGTAGGTTTAAGAAGTTAAGGTCTTGTTAAGTCTGTTCACTTGTTCTTGAGAGTGGTTTTTCTCACGAGTCTGGGATTTATTTTTCCTTACATTTAAGGCCTAACGTTAATTCAGACACCCTAAGTGCAGTTGCACATTTCTGCTGTCTTGGCTGATACAAAGAAATTCAAACTGGTCAAACTTTTTTCTAATTCAGCAGCTCAAGTGACAGCAAGAGTTGCCAGTGCAGTTATCCAGGAACTACAAAATCCCAGCACAACTAAGTACATTCAACACATACAAATTCCTATACTTTTTAACTTACATATATTTATGTAATTTTTCAATATAATATTTAATGTGTACTCAAGAAGACCTAAACCAAGTACGTCCAAATCCTAACCTCTTTGTCATCTTCAGATTTCCTATCCTCCTCCTCTTCCTCTTCTTTCTCAGACTTCTCTAGCTCCTTTTGCTCTTCTTTTTGCTCCTCTACTTTGAGCTGCTTTGTCAGCCGAGCGATGAGCTGAGATTTCAGTCCTTTAGAGCTCAGGGTTCGACTCTCTAACTCTTTGCGAAGGTCATTTACCTGGGAAACATCAAGCAGTGACATTACAAAACATCTCACTGGCAGAGAAAATGAATTAAAAATTAACAGCACTGAAAAGTCAACTGTGTTTTTTAAATCTGTCCTGAAAAACACTGATATTTACTGATATGAGAAACACGTTACATTTAAAGTGATGTTTTCCTCCAAGAACTCCTTTCTGAGGAACCTTTCTCAGAGGCAGGGAAAGGATTTTACTGTAGTAAAATAGTTTGATATTATTATTCCTTTTCAGGAAACTTTTTATTATGTCTCCTGACACACATTTTTGTACAATTATTGCTTTTCAAAATGAATATCAAAGTATTTTAGACCCCACATTTTTAATGCAAGTAGTAATCTGACTGATTACCGCAGAACTTCCATTTTCCAGTTAAGGTATCATACATGATATCCTTAATTCCACAAAGTTCAGAACATATTCAATTAGCTGTAATCACTAATTAAAATCAGGAGTCATTCTTGTATACACATCTAGTACCTATAAAATCAGCAAAGATAAAACACTAGTGAAGGGTTTTTTTCTCAGTTACAGCTACAGCTGTATTTCAGGTCATGCCTTAGAAGTGAAAATGTACCATGGAATCAAATTTTAAGAAGTGCCTTTTACCTTCATTGTTTTTGGATCCAGTTTAGACCAGTGTGTAGGCGTAGAGATCTCCTTAGCTTCCCCATCATCCTTTTCCTCTTCATCCTGACAAATAAAATTTAGAAATTATCATTCAGAAAGCTTGAAAGCATTGCAGTTATTTTTTATATTCTGTTGCTGATCTGTGCAAGGTCACAACTGTTTCAGACAGTCTTCTCCTAAAGTTATTATTTCGACAAGTTCACACACACATTCTACCACTTTATAAATGATCACAGTGCCACTCAGCCAATACAAGCCAGATCTGTGGAACACAAAAGGGTGATAAGCAACACCACAAAGAATATTGGGGTTACACAGACACTGCTGGTCTCCAGTAACCACACAGTGTGTGATCTTCCCCCAGCTTTTTAAATGCCCCAAATTACTCTTGGTTCAGTCAGACCTTCCCTTATTCCAAGATGTTGATCAGCCACATGGCCTGAAATTCAGATGTTTCAGACTAGTGCTTGTTCAGTTTCAAATATCACATTTAGAACTGGCCACAGGAGAGAATTTAAAAATTTTAGAAAATGGCAAAATGTTTAAAGACAGCTATTCATAAACTGCATCTCACTCAAAAACTGGTCCCAGATTCCAGCAACTACGTCTACAATCAAAAATGTTCTGCGCATCGTAAGCACAATTTAATTCCGCTTGTGATATCAGCACACACATTTAAAGTTAGTGAACTAGCTGAAATAAAAATAAAAACCAACATTCACTACACTGCTGAAAGCTGGATTACCAGTCATTGTTACCAGTTATGTTCCTCCTGTGTATGTGTGTGGTGTAGTATGTGGTGTGCATTTTGTGCCTGTGTTCCTGTGCCTGTGAGAAGCAGAAATAGAAAAAGGGATTAGCGTTCAGTGCCTGTTCTCCATCAGCCTCCTTGCGTTCACCCTGAAGCTTCTCGACCAGCTGCTGCTTGTATCCTCGGGAGAGGGTTTCCCACTCTGAGCGGGTGGGAAGGCAATGCCAAACATCCGGGAAAAATAAAACCACTGTCTCCACATGAGCTGGAACCGTACGCCCCTTGTGGGTCTCCTCAGGGCGATGGTAGCGAATCTCTGCAAAACGGTACCTGTCGCAAGGGAAGAAGCATGTTGGAAAAAAAATTCTACAATACATTTTAAAGAGCCTAGATCACTTGTAGCACATCAAGTAAAGAAACTTTGCTGCAAGACCTTGGAAGTTTATCTAAAGAAAAAAATTATGGGAGCCATATTTTCTCTTTTGGCACACTTGTAAAAAGGAGATCACAACTGAAAAGGAGGCAAACCAGCAGAATGCTTTCTGTACAGCTTGTTGCTTAGCACATGTAGGTTTTATGTGCAAATAGAAGTTGTTGAGGCACTTTAAATTTAGCATACAATAGAATTTCCTGGTATTAGTACAACTAAAATGAGTGTTAACACGGGACAGAAACTCATCAAGAGAAAATATGGCTGTGTAACGAGCGGCTATTTATTTATAACAAAAGAACAATGAAATGAAGTTCTCTTGACGATCCTCTCCAGCTATGCACAAAATGAAAAATATTTTCAACGCACGTTCATTAAAAAAATTACAATATAACATGTCAAAATAAATCCAGAATTTTAATTAGTTTTTAAAGCAATAATCAGCACAGTTGGCACCAATCAGGCTTATTACCAAACAGAATCATCCTTTCAGTAGTTTACCTCAACTACCAAGAGCAGCTGACAAAGAAAAAAGGTTTTCCCAGCTTTTTTTTTTTTCTTTTCTTTTTCTTTTTAACTCCTGGTAACAGACAAGTATTTCTACATGCCCTTGGCTTTGCAGTGCAGTACTTACCATTGCGTGCACACACTTAAGTCAATCCCTGTCAGAGCCTTGCAACAACGAATTGCCGTCTTTATCAGCACCGAGGGGTCCTTTTCGGGGTCAGGTCCATCCAGTGATGGGGACCAGTGTCCTCCAATAGCCATAGCTTCATCTTTGCCTTTCATACCCACTAAAAACTAGACAAAAAGAGCCTTCTGAATGTTGCCCTGTCAGGGGTAAAAAGTCATTTTCCCCAAGTGCAAAGAATATTTCATAGCACACACACACACTGAAATCCGTGAGCAAACCGTCACATTATTTTGAAATCTGAAAATGAAAATCAGTCAAGAAAGAATTCAGTTATTTTTTTCCACAGATTTTTTCAGCAATGGAATAGGTTTAAAACATCATCACTCATTCTTGCTTTCAAGATTTTCCATCAGGTTCGTTTATTGGTACAGGCTTGTTCCTTTGCAACTAAAAGCTTTCTAACACAAACGACAGACACTGATTCAAATGGTGTCTTAAATCCAATACGCATTTATGGATGTGCCTGCTTAAAAATGATAAAGAAAAAAACTACAAAAGGTGAGACCACGAGAGCATGGTATCTGTAAACTGAAGTAATCCCACTTGCTAGAAGATAGAATTTAAGTGGAAAACAAGTCTGTTGTCCTGAAACACCACAGCACTTACAGGTTGTTCAGTTCAACAATAGTTAAGTTTCACTTAACACAAGGGTCACTGTTGCTTCATGTGTATTCTCTTCACAGCTGAGCCCTTCAAGAACAACTAAGTGCTTGTAAAAAACAGCCAAAAAAGTTAATTGTTTGAGTTTAATTAAGTTGAACAAAGCAGTAAATACAAAGCTCCTCTAAACTGGAAAAAGAACTGACATATAAACTCGGTCTCTTCAGAGAAAAGATGAAGCCATCGGTCAGCTGCCTACAAGCTCCTCTCCTATTGTCAAACGCTGTAAAGCTCTATAACCAACCTTTATTGCCAAAAGTGTCTGGCACTGAAGCATATTTACCTTTACAAGTCTAGCAGGATGCTGAAATCCATCCCGAAGTTCTTGGGGATCTTCAGCCAGAGCACAGGACTTGTGATAGAGATCCTCCATGCTGGGACTGGCCATCAGCATCACCTGTGGTGAAGTCACAGCAGCCTTGGTCAACAATGACCACAACTTGCAAACACACAGAGCAAAACCTAACAAGGCTGCTCTGTACCCTAAGCAGCTTATATGACGGAACTAGGATGCTCCTTCTCAGTTAGTGACTATATTTTGAAGCTTAACGTTCTGAAAGACAACTCTTGCTCTGCACAAATAGATTGAAAAAACAGTATATCTGTTACTTGAGACAAGGCTTAAAAGTTGTTCTACACAGAAGGCAAGGAAGTTAAGTCTTTGAGAAATACAGGGGTTAAAGGCACTTGTTTCTAAACCTATCTATAACATGTAACACTTCTTAAACAGATTGACCTAGACATCTCAGACCTATTTTCAGGGAAGGTATTCCAAGTGGAACATGTTTGAGGAGAAAATTTTGATACTGGGGTCTTTTGTATGTGGTTACAGCCCTTGATGTGTTTTGACATTCAGATAATCTCAATCTACTTTAAAGAAAGCAATAAATAGTGAGAGGAGGGAAAAAGAGGAAGAAAGGAGTACCACTGAAGAGGGTAACACAAACTGCACAGAAAGTACACTTAGAGGAAAAAAAATGGGCTCTATTAACTATTCAGAATGCATTGCCCAAGAAATCCTTCAGAGATCTTGCAGGAGCTGGCTTTCTTTCCTGTAATCAGATCACTGCTACTGGGTGCAGAGAATGGAAGAGCTCTCAGTAAACACGAGATTTAGGACAAAGAAAGTGAATTCCAGTCGGGATTCTTTGAGCTCTACGTACCAGCTTTTTACTGAAAAGTTTTTCCTCCAAGAGCTGTAGGATATTTTCAGTACAGTTCACTGTTATACAACTTGCACCCTGTTGATCAGAAGCATTTCTGGTGAACAGCCACAGCAGGGGAGCCCCCGTACAAACCTTGGCACTGTACAGGTGATCAGCGTCCGGCGGGTCAAGGACAGCCGCGTTCTTATCTATAGGATCCACTTCTCTGTGCATTACGTAGAAATTACAGTAGTTTCCCAGCTGAAACGGTCTAGACATAGGAAAAGCATCCACCCATGTGAACTGAGCATCAAAGAAATCGCTTGGGATGTACAAGTTCTGGTAGCGCCTCCTCAGCTCCATCATGTCGCAGCTCCGGCTGGAATGAACAGCATTGGTTGGAAGACACAGCAATAAAGCAGCTTCTAACAAAGCACATAATTAGGGGTGTAATAATTGCAGATAGAACCGCTGTATATTTGATACTGCTTATGAAAAATCTGAAGAGCACCATATGAAGTTTAGAGTGTCATGGATTAAATTTAAAAACAAGTAACTACTCAACACTCTTCCACTTAAGGTGACTGCATGTTAGGCAATATTTATTAAACAGGGTTATAAAGCTATTTCACAAGAGCATTCAAAAATAACACAGAACCTCACACAAGTTTCTCATACAGCGTTCTCAGCCATCACATATCTGATCTTTCTCTGAAGTCAAATCCATCATTTACCTCTCACTACCCACGTGTGCTGACAGCTCCCAGAGACCTGTGCCCACGATTAAAGGAGATGTGGGTAAACATCTGCCACTCTGAACGTACCAGTCCAAGGAGAACTTGGAGAACTGGACGGTGTAGCGCGGGACGACACGCCGGGGTCTGCGAGGGGACCTCTCCCTCTCCCGCCGGGGCGACCTCTCCCTGGAGCGCTTCCTCTGCGGGGATCTCTCCCGGGACCTGCGGCGCTCTCGCTCTCTCTCTCGACTTAAAAAACGCACACAAGAGACAAGGAGTTTTGCATGCTGGTAACACAGGATAGTTTCTAGCACTAGGGAAGCCAGACCTGTCAGAGGTGGCTCACAAAAAGGAGAGAAGTTTCAGTACAGTCTCTCTACAACACACATTGATTACAGAATTCCTTCATTTCAGACAGGCTCTTCCCAAGTATCTGACGTAAAGCCCCTTGTGTGTCTCACTGGCTCAGTGTGGAGCCGCTCAGCTCTGGCTGAGGACAGGTCTTTATGGAATGCTTTGATCACAGTCTAGCCTACACACCTCCTGTCGTCTTTCCGGTTTGGCATTGGGTCTCCACCTCGGTCATTCCTCCCAGAAAATCGGGATGGGGGGTCAAGTCTTCGAGCTGGTTGAGGCTGTGAAACCAGACGAACTGGGGGCTGTAACAAACCACCTGAAACACCAATGGACAGGATCAGTACAGAACTATCTACACTCTGCAAGCGTGCCTGCTTTATACCTGTTGCGCTTGTGTACGTTTTCTAAACTAACTCGAGTTAAGTAAGTCTAATTATTAATACCCACCCAAAAAACTGCAACTTATCATTTTAGTGATACTGCTTTAAAAGCATCTTCTTAAAATGGAAGCTAATATAAGCTAAGCACACAGAAGCTATCGTAGTAAATAGCTACGCCTTTTCTTGGAAAAGTAAATTAAGACAGATACACTACCTACTCATCGAACTGAAGAAAAGCTAAATCTTATTTATTTTTGAGGCTATTCACTGGTAAAAACAACTGGCATCCTGGGAAGTTATTCCTAAATCCATTTATTATACTGCTACATCAATCCCTCAGCACATACTTCTGCTGTCTTAACACATTTAACCAACTTATTTAAAAGGAGCAAACTCTACTAAACACTAATGAACAACCAGGACTAATTAGACTACAGAAAGCATTTATCCAAAACAATTCTGCTTAGGTGATAGCTTAGTATCTTCTACCCTTGCTTTTACTGTGGCTAAGACAGGTTTTAATATTATCTTATTATTAATTCTGTTTCTGATTCCTCAGCTACCCAAAGTTCAAGAGACCCCACAACCTTTTGTTTTAGGTTTGCCATGTCAGGCAGTTTCTTCTCTCAAATGCAAACCTGGCTAACTGAAATTAAACTAAGAAGTAACAGTTTTAACAATACAACTGTGTGAAACCTGATTTTGCTGAACACTGCAGAAAATGCTGAAGGACTACACTGCTATTAACACTTTCAGCTGTGAACGAATAAAAATTACGTTGACTTTGCTTTCAGATTGTGAAACCTTAACATGAGCAGGAGTCCATGGGGATTTCACTAACCAGGTGATTTCTGATGTGCCTTGAGACATGTTCAATCTGAAAATTGTACAGAGCCCCCTCTGTACTATTTCAGCTTTCTGACTGACAACCAACCACCACACACAACGCACCAGAGCCACCCCCCCAAAACGTGAGCATCGGAGGAGCACCTTTCTGCTGTGGCTGCTGCAGCAGTGGCTGAGGCTGTGTCTGCAGCAGAGGTGTGATGGAAGCTGCTGATATCTGTGCCTGCAGCAGGGACTGTGGCTGTGGCTGAGCCTGGACCCCGAACGTCTGCTGTGCAATGGGCTGAAGGACGGCCGGGGGCGTCTTCAGCAGCGGCTGGGCTTGGGTCTGGTTCTGGCAGCACAACAGAGACGAGTTGTGAGCGACCTTAACCCAGAGTCAGTCACTGCAGGTGACCCTGGGTAACCCCACGTACCTGATTTGGAAGTGTCTGTACCCTTTGTGCATTCCATTTGAATGGCATGTTAGGATTGTAAGTAGCTTCTACCAAAACTCTGTCACCCACCTGAGGTGTCTTTCCCTTAACAGCACTGCAAACATTACAGAAAACATACTGTGAGAGCCTTATTTAGCTAGTTTTACATCTGCAGGTTATATTTAAAGCTGGGAGAAAGCAGATAAAGTTTCTTAAAAAAAGCTTATTGGAAGACCATCTGCCCCCAAATTCAGCAGAAGTCTTTGTTCAGTGTATGCACAGGAACTTAATAATTCCCTGTCTCCGGCCCAAAAGCAAAAGTGCCTCACACAGTACTGAGTTAAGACAGGCAGGCAGCAAGTTTTATGCTTTTAATGATTCACAAATTCTGCAGTTTCCTACTAGAAGGAGGTAATGCCCTCTGAGTCTCCCAGCTCTGGGAAAATTCAAAAACTGATGTGAAGTAACTCAGACCCAGCACCTCTGAACCTTTCTGCCCATCTGACTTTCACTGCTGAACAGAAAACAACACACTCACTACTGGCATATCAGTGGAGTCCCAGAATTAGAGTGCAACCCTCTAAACCTCTGATTTAGCGAGGGTGTCAAGAGTGCCGCAGGCGAGCACCTACAGCTTACCTAAGCTGGAAAAAGACATCTTCATCCACAAAGCCAAAAGTATCGTGCAGTTTAGTGACCACCCCGGTGAAGACACGCTGCTTCTGGGGCTGTGTCTGCTGCTGGCTGGAGCGGGGAGCTGGGTAGGACACGGTGATCTGGGCCGCGGGCTGCGGCGTCGACAGGCTCAGGCTGGTCGGGAGCGCGACCGCCGGCTGCAACAAACACAGCAACCCATAAACACAGCTGCCCACCGGGAACGGGCCCTCCAGCCACGGACACAGGAGTTTAGAAGGACTCTACAGAAATTATCCTGAATGGAGGTTTTCAGAAGGTGGAAGGTTTTTGAGGTTTTTTGTTGGGTCGTTGGTTTTGGTGAGGTTTTTTTTCAAGATAACATTTTTCCTACTTTGGATGAAGACTGGCTTTGTTTATTCTTCTCTCCCCAAAATATGCACATTGTCCAGAAAAAAAGACAGGAAGACTGCATCACTGTTTACAGGCAACCCATACGGTGGGCCTGAAGAGAAGACAAATTCCTGACTTCGCCAGGAATACACACTTAGAGATCACTCTGCATTTCCATCCCAACCGTGGTGTTAAAGTCAGCCCTTCCCTGACTCAGGACTTCCAGTGCCTGCCTTCTTACCAAAGCAGGACACAGTAAGGTAATGAAATCAAGTCAACTATTGGGACCTTTTTTTTTATAGCCTGTTTAAAAGTTCAAGTCAAACAGAACCAGAGCAACTTACAGTGTGTTAAATGGCTGGGTGTTTTAAACCCGTCAAGCTCGGCAAGATTCTTTTTAAACCTCTCACAAAAAAGTTAAAATCCTTCACAAAGAAGAGAAAGATTTTCCCTGTAGGTTACTTAACTGCAAAACAACTGGACACTTGAAGTTCAAACAAACAAAACAAAATTTAAAATATAATCAACACACATATTCCCTTCAAGATTAAGGAAAAGTGGTTGCTGTTAATTTTTGAAACCAAGGCTATGCATATTTTAACATCTGGATAAAATAAACCTGTACCAATAAAATGTCCATTCATATTAGTTCATTTCACAGTTTAAAGTACCCAAGATGTCACAAATTTGCACTCTTGCATTATCTGTGTTTGGGGATGAAGACCAAACAATAAAACCAAACTAACCTGAGTTAAAAGGGTCTGCTGAGGTTGCTGCAACTTAAAATAAATAAAGTTATAAATTAATTTTATATGTTTAAGGAAATTGTACAATTTTACCTCCTCTGTACATGTAAGAGTTTTTGCTTAACCTGAGTCAGTTAATAGTCCTTTGGGGTTTGGTCATTTCAGCAGTTTGCACCTACATAAACTGTGCTCATGGGGGTAATTTTAGAACTGTATAATCCAGGTTTATTCAGTGAGCAGAAATGTTAAGATTTTTTTGGAACTCAAAGTTAATAGCAATACCAAAAAAAAATTTTGGTAGCTGAAGAAGCTTAGGCCTATAATTTCCATGTCCTTTTATTCTGTTGCAAGATCCTGTTAAGTTTGAAGACCATTAAAAAAAAAAACCCCAAAACGTAAAAAGGAACTTTTTTTGGACAGCATCTTTCCAGCAGTTAAAATACACGGCCCTGTTTAGAGCAAAGTTTAGCAGGAATCATGTACACATGGAACAGAACATATTTTTAAAAATTCCTGTTTGCATGAAGGTAGGCAGGTTTCCATTCTGGGTAAGTCTTTCCAAGTTTATGAACTTCAAGTTCTCTTTTACTACAAAAAAATATTACTTAAGTTTCTTTTAACAACTTCCCACACGAGGATGATTTCAGAGACAAATCCTACAAGACACACAACCAACATTATTTTTAAAGTTATTTGTGATGTACACAGTAAGAATCAGACAAACCTGTTGCTGTACACTATAGAGAGTCTGCTGAGGTTGTGAATATTGCTGAAACAGATAAAAGCAAAATATCTCATAAACACGAGTATTATCACCTCAATATACCAAACACAAGTTATCTGCTTAGTAAGTTTTAGAAACTATTAACAACTCTAATATAAAACATAACTAATAATGCCAACATGTATTATTTTCATAACAAATATTCTGAGCCTTTAGAGGGACTCTGATGTCCTCTTTCTAGCTAAAGCCTGCAGTTCCTGTTAAGCCTGACACTTAGACAGTATCTAGGGCAAAGTACGAAATCATGCAAAATGCTATTGAGGATATATATAGTGATGGAAGATACTTGAGATTCTCAGTTTAGATGCAGCAAAACTCCTTCTCCCAAAAGGCTTTCCACAGCCCAAAGTCAGCACTCGCACAGCCAAAATTCCCCCCTTCACAGACTAACACAACCGCTGGTAGCTCTAAACCCACAGTCCCACTGTTGTTTAAACTGGTTTGCACCGCGATGTTCCCCATTTCCCATTCTCCTTTTCTCCTGGGTATTTCAGCTTCCCAGAGCCACTGGTTTACAGTGTTTCTGGTGATGTGTTTACCTGCTGCAGGGCAGCTGCTGCAGCCGCAGCCTGTTGCTGGAGAGCAGCTGTCTGGGTGAGCTGGTAGTTGGTGGGGGTCTGTGTGGTCAGCCCCGCCGCTGCCAGCGCCGTCTGCTGGGTGTAGATGGTTGGAGAGGCTCCCAGCAGCGAGGGCTGCTGCACTCCCAGGGCAGCTGCAAAGGAACACACACACTGAGCACTCGGAGCGGCCTCACACGGCCCAGGTTCCCAACAGCCACGCCACAGGACGCGGTGCTGTACTCCTGAGTCAAGCTCGAGAAGCAGACAAATCAAAATTCAAGATAAAGGATCACATCTCACTAGTTCCTCTTCTAAATTAACTTACCAACAGTAAACCCCAGCAGAGGCGCAGAGACTTCATTTTCCCTCTCTGGAGCTGCTCCCGACTCCATAGCTCTAGTAGTCGTCATGCCCCCTGCACCCACTCCAGACACACACACACATCCCCCTATTCTCCCCTAAACGTATTCAGCTTCTGGATGAGCCAAATGAAGGTGCTGCTCTGTTCTGTAAATTAATTCATTTTGTTCTATCTGAAGGCAAGAGAAATCTTCACTGTAGCAGCATGGAACAGAGGCTTATGGAACGTGTGCTCTGAAACCACACAAGGCTTCGCTTCACTCAGCGCTGGCTCCGTCCCCGTGGTTGGGTGTCGGACAAGTGGGGGCTGCTGGGGAAGGAACTGCCTTGGAACAACAGGCAGTTCAATCAGAGACCAAGTCAAGCTCTCTCCAGCTCTTATGAGGAAGGGCTTGTGCTGCCCAGACTCAAAACTGACTGGAAGGAAGGATTAGTTTATTTTACTGTCGTATCAGCTTTAATTCACCACAGGACACGAGGAAATCACAAGCAGCAGCTATCCACGGGGTATGCTTCTGAACCAGGTATACTTAAGACTTACAGATGGAACTTTTAGGGGGAGAAAGAACCCTGCAAAATGCGTATCTGAATAAAAAACTGCAAACATACCTGGAAACCTGCTCCCTTTTTGGCAGGACTTTTAAAAAAAGTTGTTGGCAGCTGCATGATCAAGTATCACTTCATCAAGCTATCAGTTTAGTCCATATGTTTAAATAAATCCAAAGAGAAACTCGTCAGGGAAACACACTGCCAGCAAAAACAGGTCAGCCAACCATCCTCAAACTGAGGAACATTCAAGAGGAACAGGGTTTCTTTCTCTTTCAAAGCCATTAAAGAGGCACAATTAAATGAAGAACAGATTTACAGTATTCCCACAGAGCTGGCGCTCCACACTATTCTCACTGATGCGAAGTGAAGCTTTGACTCCTGACCCAGGGATGCAGTGAGACTTTGGTTGTAGCTGGTGATCCATCACCATAACACACACAAAAATGCTGTACCCAACTCGACAGCTCCTGAAAAATGCAATCCTCCCCACCATGCTGCTCCTTCCAGCAGAGCAGTCTTCTGAAGACAACTGGATGGCACTGATTACCTCACAGTTTTGGAATGAAACATGGAAGAAATATATAAGCAAATGAAAATAATCACTATGATCAGTATCAAATATTGTCATGTAACTATTCCAGGAAGTAATACTATTTTAAAAGTGAAATCAAGCATTCTGCAGTGTACAGCATTTCATGATTTTTTTCCTCTGGAAAATTCCAACATTTGCATTTCTTTAGAAGTCAGCAACCAAAATCTGAAGCTTCTCTCGTGACAGACCCTCCATTTTCCTGATCCTCTTGCCTCCTGCTTCAATCACCAGCTTCAATTTGAGTGTGCATTTCTGACCATCCAGAAGCACACCCTCATCTGGAACACACCTAAACAGACTTCAAACATCATTCAGAATGCTGCTGCACCCTGGGACAACTCTCCCTTCTCTTGGCTGCGTTACTTCGCTGGCTCACTTGAGGCAAATAACCAATGTGTTCATCTTTCTCCTCTTATTGCCACATGCTGAGCAGATTCCCATTAGTGCAGAACCTCACTCCATGCTGTCACCTCTGAATCTGTCCCAGCCACTGTCTCTCAGCCTCATGTTCTGCTCTAATGTTCCAGCGCAGAGGGATGCAGTTGGGAAGTATTATCAAAAACAAGTTTCACATGTTTTCTCCTACTTTTTGGACCAGGGGTACCCACAAAAATGCTTACTCCCAAACCCTGATCTTAGGGTTACTCAGCTCCTCAGTTTCACTACGGTAATTTCCCTTCCAGCATAACCCATAATTATCTCATGCAACTCCCAGCCCGCTCTAAGACTCTTAGCCCATTTTGTCAAATAAGGAAAACCAAGAAAAAGCTTTATTGTCACCACTACTGTCACTTTTTGAGCATTTAATATTATCTGGGTATCTGTCATCTACAACACTGCACATCAACTTAATAAGAAAGGGCAAAGTTGAAAGACTGCCAAGATCCCCTCAAAGGGCAACACCTGTAGTAACAAGTTTTTAAAAGTTGTGTCTTGTTCCTACTGCTTTGCCCTGAAGTATTCCACGAGTTTAATGGGACTGCCTTTCATCTGTGTACTCATCTCAGTCAAAGAGGCTCCAATTAATTAGGCAACTGAGTTTGCATTACTAGTTTAAAGAAAAAAAGGGAAAAAAAATCACACAGAAAAACAAGAGACAGAGAATGAATCCCAGACTGAGCGTGGAACTGACATCTGACAGGCCATATTACTATTACTGGCAACAAGCACGTGCAGTGACAAACAATGGATTCTCAGGATCTGTAATGATCTCAGTAAGAGGTCATGGAGATGCCTTCCTTCAGACAGTCCAAACAACTTCCCAACACTGCGTGGCACGGCCAGAGAAAGGCCTTGGACAGAAACAGGAGTCCCAGGCTGCTGCTGAAGCATCTTGTTAGGTAACAGACATTTCTGTTGTAACAAGCACAGAGATAGTATTTAGTAGCGCCTCTCCCTCCTTCTAAAATCCAGAGATCTTTCAAAATCAGGGAAACATCTTCAAAGTATGTAGCTCCATCTGTCTCCTTGGTAAATGACATGGATTTATGAGAGCTGCAGTGAAGGAGTACCCTGTGCAGGGCTCTGCACACTTCTCACAGCTGTCAGAAATCGTGAGAGTGGGTCCTTGGCCGTTCAAGTTTCTTCAAGCTTAACACACTCGCAGTACAAACACCACACAACCTACTCCAAAAACACTCCTTTCAACAGGCACACACTAGAAACTGGGCTCAGAGTACTCGTCATGGGACATCTGTTTACAGCAACTCAGCAAGCTGTGCATCGGCTACTCTTCCTCGGTGGCTTGAGATCCACCACAGGCTTGTCCTGTTCTCACACTTGGCCACCAGCAGTAACAGGATCCTGAGCTACAGGCGCTTCAGCTTCCACCAGCTGCACCCTTCTTCACTCCAGTGCAACGACACTGCAAAGGCAACACCCCTCAGCAGCCAGACCACGGCACAGCTGGGGCTTCCCCTGCTCTGCAGGTCTATAAAAACATCACAACCCTGAGAACAGCACACGGCAAGCGCTGCCGCACAAACCAAAGATGAGCCAAAAACAGACGGCTGAGAGAAGAGGAGCGGGTTCTCCTCTGCAGGCGTTTCAGGAGTTTGCATATCATTATGCAAGTTAAAGTAATCTTCTGTAGTAGGCATGACTTAAGTTATGATTTAATTTATGCTTTAACAATGCTTAACCAGCATGGTGGGGGCTTTTATTCTGGTTTTAGCCATGTGATGCACAAACCCATGAGAGGAGGAGCAGAGAAACTGCCTGTGTTCCGTGTAGGAGTTTCTCTTCACACATTGCTCTCTGCTGGCTCCTGGAATTGCCCATCTCCCTTCCAATACCACGGCTACAGACAGGAATGACTGAGCTCTCCTAAGGGGATCCCAGAACCCTTCATTACACAGCATTGTCACCCTACAACTACCTTAGAATGTCACACCTTAGTAATTAAGAGCTTTAACTTATTTAGTTACTTCTTTACCAGGGATGGTGAATAACCAGGGATGGCGAATAACCAGGGATGGCCAAGACAGCATCCACATCAGCAAGACAAAAAAACCCCAAAAACCAAAAAGCAACAACTCCCACCAAAAAACTCCAAAATAAAAAACCACAACCCCACAACCCTGAAATTACCTTTTTGCAATGACCAAACTGGGTTTATAACACAGTCACCCACGTTTGAGAGCTTAGGAAAAGGCTCTATATCACGTTGCTTGTGTTACATAAATAAAGCTCTCTTTCCCTTATTCCCAAGCACCTCAATGCTTTGGAGAAGGAACCCGACACTTGGGATGAAAACAGCTGGCATGCATAAATACATGTAACACCCCTGGCCAAACCTCTGAAAATATATAAACATTTGGTAACTGTGTTTTTTAAAAACGAGTTTACGAACACTGGGATTCACAAGGGTAAGCCAACGTGCACAACTTCTTGGGTGCAGACACGGGTGAGCAGCAGTACTTTGGATTATAAATCACAACCACAACTAGCAGTAAAAAAGGCAGGGGAACAGGGACTGGATTCAGCAGAGCAGACAGGGAAGAAGGAGGAGGCAGACAGGAACAGGAAAGGATTGCAGCAAAGGACACAGGGAGCTAAAGGCTTTCAAGGGATACGGGAGATAAGACACTACAGCCTGAAGAGGACACTGGGAACGTGACGGAACGTGGGACTAGCACAGGAAGAAGGCAAAAGTGCAACCAAATGCTAGGCCTTTAATGGCTCTCATGTTTGAGTCAGGTGCTGCCGGATCAGATGAACAGCTAAAAATCCCTGGAGATATGTCCTCATTGAGCAGGTGAAAAATCTCACAGTGACCGACGTTGACCAGTTCTATCCCAGTTACATTTTGCACTTCACTTAATTTAAGGAGGCTCCAGAGTAGGCTGGCCAAGGGCAGAGCCACAGGCACAAGACAATGGATAAGAAGTTGATGCACACTCCATCCCCCTCTTCTCCAGGGCCCTCTCCTGGTCCTCCCTCAGCAAGCTGTAGGATGACTGCCAGCTCTCCCTCTGAGACAGGACCTGGAGCTGGCCCTCCATCTCCCACCCCTGTTTTGGATGCACTAGCTGTCACATCAGCCAGCACACCGGGAACAGCCCAGCTCCGACTGCTCCAACGTCTCACACAGCCAAAGTCTGTCTCTCCCACGTTCCCAATGCCAACCCCTTCCAGCTGTTAAGGAATTTGTTACAGGAGATTGTGCCGTTTGGATAAGGGAAGTGTGAGCTATTCAGAGAAACAGTGAAAAGCTGCCTGTGGGCAGCTGGTTAGGTACAGCAACAGTTTAGGCAGGGAACAGGGCAGAATGGGCTTGGAGGAAAAGCAGAAGGCACACTGGGATGGAGCAGGGTGAAACACATGGGGGATGGTCATTCCCTGAGGATACAGTGCCATTGGATCAGTGACCAATGGAAACACTAGAGACAGAGGATTCACTTTGGCAAAGAAAACAGAGCCAGGAGAAAGATGTGTTCTTCCCACCCCAGACATGCACCTCCAAGGAAGGTCAAGTACTCCCAACCTTTGCCAGGCTCCCAGACAGAAAGCCAAGGACAAAGGAGGTGGGACACTGAACTTCATATCAAATCAGAGCAACTGCAGAAACCACACAACCCTTTAGCAAGGCACTGCTAAAAAAACTCTTCAACAAGGCACTGCCTCCCATCCCAGCTTCGCCTCTGCACATCACCCAACGTAACTACAGTACTTCATGAGGAAACAATCTGCACTCAAGAAGAGCAAAAGGCGCTCCAGAACTGGAAATGGAAGCACCAAAATTCATCATGCAGCAAGCTTCACATTCTTGCCTCAGAACCTTTTGTGCCATAGGGCAACACGGAAAATGAAAACGGAGCCAGCTGAGTTCTTAAATACAGTAGCCTGCCATGAAATAAGGCTTCTTAGCTAAATCCAAGGAAACCCTCTCCCGTTATTAGGGCAATGCATTTGGTTACAGGAATCTTAAAGTTCTCATTTAGCATTAAAAAAAACCCCAACCTCCTCACCCAAGTACCCAAATAACAAATCTCAGAGAACTTTCCACTGGGTGAAGCATGTCCTACACATTAATAAAGGCAAAATAATTTGTAAACATTGATTTAGGCTGCCCTGGAAATGAAAGTGCGACAGCCCTTAAAAAATCTGTAGTGCCTTATTAGTGCTGTTATTATTTAACCTAGAGCAACATAATTTGATAAAAAGTAATTTAATTTACACATCTTGGGATATGAATAACTTGATATGTTGTTTACTGTCCAAATCCATACAAATTCACCCGGGATTTCACTTATCACCCCTTAAAAAAACCCTAACAACAAACAAAACCAACAGCCAGTATTAGGTGATGACCTTTAAAGCCTCTCTGGTGAGGAGAAACTCCCAACTTCGACCATTTAAGCAGGCTTTAAATACGTTAGTTAGCGTGGTGCCGCCGGTAAGGGCACAACCAACTCCGGAATCCCCAAATCTCCTGATGGCAGGGTTCAAACAGCGAGAGGTGTAAACTGACCTGGCTGGGACACCGCGGTGGCAGTGAACTGAGTAGCCCAGGGGGGATTCTTCTGTCCTCCGAACTGAGCCATGGCGGAAAGCGGGATGTGCCGGGGTCTATCTCCTGGAACTGCAGTCTAGGGAAGGAGAGCACAGCTGCAGTCTTTGAAACACGCACCGACGGCTACTTTAATTCTGGGCCCCAGGAAAAAAACCAAACAAAACAAAACAAACCAAAAAAACAGACAGGAAAAGAAACGAAAAGCGTGGAAACAGCAGCCTTACGCCCCTAAACCTGGCGGGCAACACGCGCCACGTGCGGGAAACACGGAAAGCTGCGAGACAAGTTATTTGACTTTCCTAAGGCACGACCTCCATCCCCCTCCTCTTAACAATGGGACTAACGCTATTTAAACGCAAAAGTGTGTTCCCGCGTCAAGGGGCGCTCAGGGAAAGGTGACTCTGCAGAATCTCCCCGGGCTCACACCTCGCATCCCGTCACTCTCCGTGCCCGGGCCGCGCCGGGGCAGCGCCGCGGGGCTGCCGCACGGACCGGGCCGCACGGGGGCACGCCCGGCCCGGCCCGGCCCCGGCGCCGCCGCCTCGGCCCCCGCTCCCCGCCCGCCCGCGCCGGGAGCGCCCGGGCCG